>JAQBSW010001215.1:0-144318 GCA_029291075.1 Eudiplozoon nipponicum | reverse complement strand
CATATTAATCTTTTTATATATATTAGCATCAATGATATTTTGCATATAACTATATAAATATATATATATCAAGATATATGGAAGGAAAGAAAAAGATGTTATATATTTATTTCCGGTGGTACAAATATTGCAAAAATAAATAAATAATTAGACTTAATTATTAAATAAATAGATATTTGACTCACACTGTTGCTTATATTTATATATATGTTTTTATACATATTTATATGTATTTTATATATTTATATTAGATGTGAATTGTGTAATATTATCTGGCAGGGTGCTACGACTGGAGAGGGCGTGCTTTTGGATTCCTATAATTCTCTAATTTTAAACAGAGATCGGGTTTGATTTTGTTCTTACTTTTAGATTCTCGCGAGTTCTTGTCTGATCTCATCCCTGAGAATCACTTGGAATTTAATTGCACAATTTTCTTGGAATTTATCTACACATCCCAAGGACCTACTTTTAGCTCATCGGATTTTTCCGTTTCTTATAGACATTCATGCAGATTTTTTTCTCTCGTTATAATCTACGCTACATCTGCTTTTTTATATCTTACTCCACCATGAACCAGATTTTATCGCCAGCTCCTATCACACCGTTCCTAACCTAAAAGCTAATCTCCAAACTTGCTAAACTTCCAGAAAAAAATGGCTGATGTCACAGGACTACATGGAGCTCTAACTGGTAACCTTCGATCTCCACCCTGCAGCCAAACCAAATGCGTCAGGCTGACGAGTTATGGAACGGTGTAGCGAGGAAGGTTGCCCTGCAAAACCACAGTAAGCGCAACCTCTTTCTCTGATCTCCACGCCCCCTCTCTCAAAGGACGATCGGGCTTCAGATCTCATCAGGGAACTGAAGGATAACTTGAACTACCTCAAAGAGATCTCTTCATTGTGCTTTCTTCAAACAAAAGACTGCCTGAAGACGAGCTTAGTCATCTTAAATCGCAATCACCCTTATTATCGACTGGAAAAGTAAAATTTAATCGTGACTGCTCGCTACTACAAAGGACAATAGAGAAAACTCGGATTCATTCGCCAGACACCATTCCCCTCCTGAAGCTAGTCCCGCCTTTCTGGGCTAGAGCAAACCATAGAAACGCAGCACACTTTACGGCGGCATCCTCGGCGACGCCCCTATCTCTAGAGCCTTCCTGCTGACATTCTCCCGGTTTGAAGGGCTTCCCTTCATCAATAGCCCATACTCTACGACAGTCTCCCCACACAATCGCAAGCTTTGCCGCGTTGTTGTGGCCGATCACGTCGCGTAAAGTCCACAAATAACGGACCATCTACTATTTCCTCTGACAGACCTACATCCCCACGTCATGTCAATTTTACTTACGGTGCAGAGGTCCAGAATCCGACAAAAAATAAGACGCCCAAGGCCATTCAAGATATCGACTAAGCCCTATCAACCTCAACTCCCTCTTCCGCCAAACACATCGATCCCACCCAGGATAGTTGCATCTCAGACCCTGATCAGATCCTTTCCCCTCCCACCCCAACAACGCCGCTCCAGAGCGTCTCCTCGAGCCCAAATAATTCAGCTCCTCTTACTTCCGAATCTCCCAATTACCTTATCCACCCGACAAAAGTGAAAAAGGAGATCAATATCAACGCTGACCACTCCATTCTCGTCAACAAGCGGTCAGGCACCCTCATCAGTCCTTGATCTCGCTCCAGGCACCAGCGGAAATCTCCCGCCCGCTTATCCTCTCAGGTCTAACCATCTTTTCACAGATCACTCTAAGCAATTCTTATCATTTGTAGATCGCTTACGTCAAAAATCAATCAACTGCGAGCATTTCTATCCTCTAACGAACCAGACATATGCTTACATGTTGAAACATGACTGTCTCTTTCCATACACTGCAATGACCTTTTCCTCTTCCATGGGAACAACCAAATTGTCTGTCCTCTCCAACAAAGAGGTGACCAATGACCAATCTCGGGAGATCTTCCTTAATCTCCATCACTGTCAGGTATCCTTCCTTATTTTTTATTTATCAATAATCTCTATATAGGGCGTTCAATCATTCAGGCGATTCACCAACTGGGAAGAGTTTCACCGACTCTGTGACACCGTTAATTGGAGGGCTCTATTTTCTCCCAGACAACCTCTTCTCAGGCTTTTCCGAAGTTCATAACATCTTATCCTCCCACTTTAATTCTGCCAACTTCATTTAACACATACACGCAACGAACAAGTTGAACACCTTGTTTAAGTCAGGCAACTCTAGATTAAGCACATCATCACTTGCTCGCGCTCTCGCACTGCGATGCATCAATGAGCAAATTAAACAGGTTATCAACAAACAAGCGCTCAATATCAAGAGATGCACCCGCACGGCACCTAATTCTTGAATAAAGTTCGCAGTCATCAAACACTAATTGATACAAAAGTCCAAAACCTCATATATAAACTTTTCTCGGACGAACGACTCCTGCATTGCCGACGATTATTTAAATTATCTCCTCGACTCCTTCTCCACTCCCACCCGCCTGCTGAGATGCTAGATATCAAAGACGCTGTGAAGCTACGCTGGTTCAACGTTTCATTGGCCTCCGTCGCTCAAGCAATTAAATACATCAAATCTAAACACAAATTTGATCAATACAGTGTCTCGCTAAGTAATTATAGCAATTTTTAGCTGGAATCTCTTCTCTCTGGTTGCCGATGTTATCAACCGATGCCTATAAACTACCTAACTTCCTCCGGAATGGCTTAATTTGCTGATCTCTTCTACCCCAAAAAATGGTACTTTGTTGATCTTCTCATTCAAATAATTCCGCCCATTAACTATCGTCCCGTCTTTCACTAAAATCTTCCACGGGGTCTTATACACTAAGTCTCAGGACAAACTCTATCTCCTCGACGATCAACATGGCTTCCTGAATGGCCGCTCCTTATCCGCCAACTTAGTTAACTCCCTTAATCACTGCTACTCCTCTTTCTCCAATGTTCATGAATGCACTCTCCTCTGCCTAGATATATCTAAGGCTTTTGATTCTTTGTCATTTTCAGCAAATGAATCCGCCTTATTATGCAGTGGTATCTGTGAGAACGTCCTCAATCTTATCAGTTACTATCTCCGAAACCGATGCGCAACTGTAAAAGTCGGAAATAGTCACTCGAGGCCAGCCCTTATCCGATCTGGAGTTCCCCAGGGCTCCGTACTTGGTCCTATTCTTTTCAACCTTACACTCGCGCAGGTACAGGTTGAGGACAACCTTTTCAAGCTGTTTAAATATGCGGATGACATGGTCATAGTATTCAGTAACTCCACAGCATCCAACCCTTCCTTACCTCTTATATCGGAGCTTTTATCCTCGCTCCATTCGCAGCTTAGCAATATCGGTCTCAAACTAAACCCCGCCAAGACTCGTTTGATGAAACTCTCCTCTGACCCATTCTGTTCTCTCCCGGATGCAAATTATCCCCTTGATATTGAAATAATAGATTCGGCCAAGCACCTTGGTATCTATTTTTTAAAATCTCTAGACTTCTCCCCACACCTTACACACACTACTTCCAAACTCTTCAAATGGATCCGTTTGATCTACTTCAAGACTAACAACCCCACTCTCCAACTCACGCTATTCAAGGTCTATGTCCTACCCCTCATTTCATACGCTAGCGAATTCTACTGTCCTCTCACTCTAGCCTCCTCGTACGCCATCGAACAGATCTCCTCCAGATTTCTAAAGCGAGTCTTCCCTCACAGCCAAAATTATCGGGAACGCCTACTCCTGGCAAACCTTCTACCGCTTTGGTTTACCCGTCACCTACGAGTCATTTATTTTATTCATAAGATCACAACTTGCCTATCACTGTCCAACTTCGCTCACCCAAGTCACCACTACGCCACACGCTCTAGCAACTCTTCAATCCAATCTAACCATACTCCCAATATATTTAACAAAATCTATCTCTTTTCCAAAGCCACTAGTGTTTTCAAAGCTCTTCCCACGGAAATAAAGCTCCTATCCCAGCACGAATTTAAAAAGGCGGCCCACAAGTACTTCTTTAACAAATTTCTATGCGAGACGACCGATTGGAAGCGCAATTGGTTCCATCTTAAAACATAACATTTCTTTCATCCCCAGGCTATTCTCTTGTTACTAGTTTCGAAGGGTGAAGTCCCTTCTGGCTGGCCTCCAATTTCCACTTTTCCCCTCTGATTTTAAATTTCTCACTCTTGACTCCCTGATACCATTTCTATTCTCATTTTTCATTCTATCGCATCCAAATAGTGAATACTTTACCAAGTTTTGCTCAACTAATTCTTTTCCTTTTTGTTTCAGCGAACGACCGGAAACTCGAAAAGTCTACTGGACCACCTGACGGTATACATCGGACACTGATTCCCCCTCGCCTACCATCAGTCATAACCTCGCTCAACGGAAGCCAGTGAACCCTGCACGAGACACAAGCTTCAATCTAGTCGACTTCATCCTAGTCAATACTACCCTACAGAAATTCAATATCCACGACAAAGAACTCCGTCGGTCGACTTCTGCTACCGGTCCGCCATCACTTTCGAACTCACACTCAAATTCGTCTGTCCGACACCAGCCTACCCCGCATTGATGCTCGGACCCTTCATGGACTGTACTCCAGTTGATCCTGTCTAGTCAAATGGAATCTCTCTTTTTCACCAGATCGAACTATCATGAAGTTGATGAAAGCACTTCTCTTCCTCTCCTGTAGTTAAAATTCTTTGCTATTAACAAATTCATTGATCTCCACATATCCTACCTTTGATTTGTTATTTCAATGGTTGGGCCTGTTGGCCTCTGTTGCCAAATAAATGTATTAATAATATATATATATATATATATATAGCATATCTTAATTCGGATTTAAATGAATAATATAAAAAGATATCACATCACATAAATATGTGCAATTAGTCTCATATAGATAAGTAAATCTCTCTAGTTATAATGTACATTATATCAACATCAGAAAATTCGGCTGTAATATCACTGCATACGTCATATCAATTTTGATATAATTATTATGATATAGGAAAAAACGGTCTTATTAATTAATCGCATTTGTACAATAATTGACTAAATATATGAATATAGATTCATCATCGAAATAGGAAAAATTAAGGTATAATTCGAATGTAACATTATGCAAAAAATGATGGCGATGACTAGCAATTGATTATATTTAGTGTTGACTAACATGATGATATAAAGCATAACATTGCAATTTTAATAATAGAGAACGTGGAAATAAAATCTCAAGAAGGTATATTGTTGATATATATATATATATATATATAAATAAAACCCGACGGAACAAACACCGCAAGATTGTACGACAAACCAAAACTCAGAAAGCCGTGACAGCCTCAGGAGCTCCGTCGATGTGGCCTATTATTTCAATGATCAACGCCCCGCAACATAAATCAGCTAAGTTTCTCTGCAAAATAATTCAACCAATACGAAACATCATAAATGCAAACAATATCAAGGACTCCTTCGAGCTAACAGATGAACTGAAGGGAAAGAACATTCTATAGAATAAAATGGTCTCACTTGACGTCTCATACTTATTTACAAACATACCACTGGATAAGACATCAGTGATCTTATGTGACCTTATTAAAAATGGGTTTCATGATTTCCCCACAGACACCAATGACATCAAAGACCTCTTATTAGCATGTACAAGAAACGTGCAATTTACATTTGAAGGGGTATACTACCGCCCGATCAATGGTGTAGCTATGGTCAGCTGCATTGCACCCCTCCTGGCAGATATATTTGTTTCATCTTGAAAAAACGAGCCTAAATTTCAAAATTGACCAGTGCGCACTCTACAAAAGCTATGTAGATAATATATTGTTGTTCATCTCAGAAGCAACAGACCCTTCCGAAATCCTCAAACAAGAAAATGGAGCCGATCGAGATATCAAATTCACACTCGAGATGGAGAAAGCCAACAGTCTTCCCTTCCTTGACATCAAACTCACTCGAGAAGAAAATGGGGATTTGACACTGGCCATATATAGAAAATCCACTTTCAGGGTGCAATAAATTCATCACGACAGCAGTGTGCCAAAATCCCCCAAAGAAATTTAGTAAACAACCTAGCATCAGGAAGATCTGCTTTGAACACAAGATCAAGGAAGAGCTGGGATACCTCAGGAAAATGTTTCTAATGAACAAATACCCAGAGCGATTCATTGATGTCAACATCAGACCACGGCAGATTTGCACTAGAGAGGATACCGTCAAATAGGTTTTAATAAACTTACCATTTAGAGGCGACGTACCAACCTTAATAATTTCACGGCGGCTGAATAGTAATACTAAGGAGAATTTTCCCAGTGTTAAAATTATTATCACATTTAGTAAACAGAGAATCATGAGGTTTGATGTCAAAGATCAATTGTCAATTCTCTCCAAATCATTCATAGTCTACAAATTCCTATGTATGTGTGGTAGCACATATATCGGACGTACGAATTAGCAATTAAAAAACAGAATCCAGCAACATTTGATACAGAAATTGATTAACAAAGGCTTGGAACCAACAGGAAAATCAGCTATTTCCTATCATATATTGGCAACGGGGCACCCTGTCAATTCGACCAATTTCACAATTATACATAAAGCAAAATCATAAAAATTATTATTTATTTATGAAGCCCTTTATATAAAACAACAAGCACCTGAACTTAATATTCAAAAGTTTCATCAACATGATATATATATATATAGCTTTTGAGTAAGGGTTTTCAGGTGCTCTAAACAAATGCATAAACTGAGTTTAGTTACTGAAACAAATTCTATGTTTAAGACCATTGGTGAGTCAAAAACATTTAAATATAAATAGAACTTTTTTGTAACGAGGTTACCACATTTGCTTAAATCTGCTATTGTGAGTATTGTGCTGTGTATAGTGGCCTGATGATGGCGCTAGAAATAACGCGTCGAAACGTCGCCAGTAACCATAGATTGTATAGCACAGCATCTCCAATGGTAAGTATGAACGATGTTGAAGCCTTTGGCTAAAAGAGACGAATACGCAAACAGCGTGATCGAAGAAAAAACAGATACACAATTGGAAATGGGGATCAATTGGATCTTTGTGAAACTGATAGTGCAAAGCAACAACACGTGAACGTAACTCGCGGTAAGTCATAAATTGTGGTTGTCCTTAACTACTATCGCAAATCTCTTCCTGGCATATCGAGACTTTATCCGTTGTGTAGGCACCGGTAGTATCGAAAACGACTTAGCAAGAACTCAATCACTTCTTGTTTACCTAAAGACGAGGAATTACTCCGTCTCGCCATCAACTTGTTAGCAATTGCTACAATGCTAACGTATACAGATTTCCACGGAACATTTATATTCACTACAAATGCTTCTGAGTTTGCTGTTGATGCCATTCTGGAACAAGAGATCGACGGAGTTCGGAAGCCTATCTGTTTTTACTCGCGTACTCTGCATTCGGTAGAAGCAAGATACGACACTTTCGGTTGAGAACTCTTCGCCATCCACGAGGTAATGCGCCACTTTATTAGCATCATTGGCAGCAGCATATCTTTTTTATTTACAGATCATGCACCATCAGTTAGCTTACTTCGAATCACGATTTCAACTCTCGCCAAGTACATAGCCAGAGTAAAGAGACAGCTGTCACGTCTGAGCAAATAGAATTTCGACATCTTTTATTTAAAGGTCGAACAAAACTTCATTGCAGACGCACTTTCCAGGCCAGACGTCTCGCTAAAACCACCTTTGCCGTCGCCGTTCACAGTCAACTCTGTGATTCGCAGGGAACCTGCACTAACATCATCTCTCCTGCGAAAGGAACAGCGCGCTGACACTCAAATTCAAGGATCAGTAGCTCGTCACCCCACCAAGTTCGTATGCCAACTCTGGCAAGGCTTACCCATTATTTACTTCACGGGTACAGAACCCAAAAGGTCAGTTATGCCAACTAGCCTTCAGAGAAATGCTTACCACTTAAGACAATCAATTTCTCACCCAGGAAGCAAGGCGACTGTCAGACTTCTTACAGATTGATTCTGGGATCACAGCCTCAGACATAAGGCTAGACGATGGGTCTCCGAGTGTGCTACATTCCAGAAAAACTAGATCAAATAACACACTCGTTCTAATTTGCAGAATTCTACAACTACTTCACGTCTAACAATTGTCCACATCGACATAGTTCATCTGAAAAAGGTTGAAGTTTTCAGCCACCTTTAAACTATGATTGATAGATTTACACGATTGCCTGCGGCATTACCTCTTTGTACCATTTCTGCAAACGAAGTCACTAATGGTTTCAGCTCTGAATGGATAGACCATTATTGTGCTCTCGATGAGGTCATCACTGATAATGACACTTGTTTTTTATCGGATCTTTTCAAAACAGCCTCGCGGTTTATGGGATGCGCCTTACGTCATACGACTACCTACCATCCCCAATCTAACAGTATGTTAGATAGAATATATATAGGGAACTCAAAGCTGCTTTAGCATCCTCGTCCACTAATGGCAACTGGGTCGATGAATAACCTTTAATCCAATTTGGTTTGCGTTCTCGTACACGTAAATCTATTAAAATGTCTGCGTCACAACTCTTGTATGGCATGGACCTACGCCTGACTAGTCAGCTCTCTCGTCTACTACCCGGAAAAGATGACCCAAAATCGAAGCTTCTCACCTCCGAATTCATTTCGGTAACATTTAAAAATAATCTTTCCAATCGATCCAAAAAATGTCGAATTCTCCAAAAATAATATGACACTAGATTTGTATGATTTAAGTAGATACTTGTTAACACTAGGGCTGAGAATAAACAGTAAAAAGACGAGAGCTTTAAAAATAGGTAACAGAACAAAAATTTAATTATGTTTATTTTCATGATGCTGAGATTAATGATGTTTTTGAGATTAAACTTATGCAAGAAATTAAGGATTTAGGCATAACTATTCACTGTACGGCTTCTGCTGAGAGACATATTGAAAGGATAGTAGGCAGTGCCAAGAACAGTTGGGCACTAATAAATAGAAATATATTATCGAATGAAATAAAATTTAAAATGTTTATAATATGGATTAGACCGATATTAGAATATGCTGCCGCTACTTGGAATCCTTTAACAAAGTGTTTGTCTAATAAGATAGAAGCTGTACAAAGAAAAGTTGTGAAACAAATAAGTCCTATCTCCTGCACTATATACGCCACTAGATTACAGTTTGTATCACTGCATCCTTTATAGTTTCGGAGGATGTGCTATTGCATAAAAGTTTTCCATTTGAACCAGTGGACTAGTGCCTATATGAATCCAATAAGAAAGAGTCATGAAGTTGGAACTAGATCTGATCATTTTGGTTATGATAATACTTTCTCATGGTTAAATAAAAGACAGGATCAATTGTTTTTCAGCAGCATAATTTCTCGCGATTCTATCTTCAAATTTTGTATTATTAGAACTGAAATGTTATGCATTATATCATCTTGTTAATCACCAATGCATACAATCAATTATTAATCATGGTTCCCCTTTTTTCTTGCAAAATATTACACTCGAATTATACCACAAATTGTCCTATTTTTGATGAAGAATCTATCACTCTGTACAGCCGAATTTTCTGATGCTGATAAATTGTACAGTACAACTAATTGCTTATATTTATGTGATGTGATATATTTTTATATTGTACATTTTCCAATTTTATTATTTGATGGAACATGTGTGGTTTGAATCCAAATAAAGATATTTTATTCTATTCAATTCTATTCTGCAACAGTAACAAACTTTCTCGGCATTTTCCGGAGAATACAATTCCGGTTCTGATAAGGGCGACACACACTTACTGTCTCTCATTACCTACGGCCTTTAACTATTTTGTAACGTCGCACGCCATTTACTCGCAGCCTGGGCGTTTCCAGTGTAACGACACAAATTAATGGCCGACATATTGCGTAAATTAAATTCAATTTTATTTACGTTGCACCAATGAGAAAAAAGCGAAACTTGCCGTTTAACCAATAGTGTGCAAGTAGATATATATTACTATGGCATGCTATTTAAGCACGGCAATTTACCATGCAAGTCAGTTGTCGCATTTGCATTCTGCTTTGCGTTACGCGTATGCGTTCTGTCGGCTGTCAATACCTACGCTGGTGATTTGATTGTTTCACCAACAATTGGCTACATCCGTGACTCATCTTGTTGCGGTACAACCAGCGAGACGAGCCAATTAATTGCAAAACCTGAACGACGTTTTTCACATCGTGATTACAACTCGACAACGGGAGGAACAACAACCAGAGTTCACGCCGAATTTTTCACATAGAGAGCCAAACGGACAACGCCGGTCGCAATCACCAGCCTACTTGTTTGCATGACCCGGCCAAACAGCCCAACGAGCTTCTGCACCTTCTTGATTTCAGAACTGGCTAAGAGTTCATCGTAGACACAGGTGCGGCAGTCTCAGTTCTCATGGGTGATTCAATGGCCGAAATGTCGCTAGGCGTTCTTCTCGCAACAGCTACAGGCGAGCCCATACCAACATATGGCTGCCGGTACCGCACACTCAACATAGGTCTACGACGTAAATTTTCCCACAACTTCATCATTGCCAAGGTCTCACATAATATAATAGGCCTTAATTTCCATCTAAAATTTCGGCTCATTGTTGATCTTGCCAACCAAAAGATCATCGACCCCTCCACCGAACTTGAGCAAAGCTTTTGGACACTTGCCTCCGAGCGTTTGGAGTTACAGGTCATTCAGCCAACCCCAGTGCATCATTCAGCAGAGATATCAGCAGCTCTTCAAAAATACAAGTCGCTTTTCGATCTTAACAAGTCAGAGCTACGAGTCTCCAACACGATGCATCATATCGTCACAGAAGGACAGCCTATTGCACACAAGAAGCGACCATTGGCCCCTGCTAAGCTGAAAGCTGCCCAAGAAGAATTCTCAAGGCTTTTGAAAGAGGGAATCATCAGACCATCGAAAAGTTCATGGGCGTCACCACTGCACTTAGTCTCTAAATCAAACGGATCGTACAGAGCCTTTGGACACTACCGTAAACTAAATTCAGTGACAAAATCTGATGCATATCCTATTCCAAATATTAACACTTTACTTGAAAAACTCAACGGCAGTAAATTCTTCTCAGAGATTGAACTCAGACAAGCTTACCATCACATCCCGGTAGCACCAGAGGATATCGAGAAAACTGCAGTCATCACTCTATTTGGCCTTTTCGAATATCTTTACATGCCTTTTGGACTTAAGTGTGCTACTCAGACATTTCAAAGATTCATGGACAACATACTTTGCAACGACTCTGCTTATTGTATGTCATATCTCGATGACATTATGGTATTCAGTCCAGATCTAGAATCTCATGCGAAGCATCTACGAAATATCCTCTCACGCTTATCCAACCACGGACTCAAGATCAACTGTGACAAGACACAGATGGCAACTACATCCGTGGACTTCTTAGGGCATCGTATCACGGCTCATGGTATTCAACCGTTGCCGACAAAGACGAACTCAATCAAGAATATCAAGTCACCAAGGACTGTTAGCGAGTTGCAGAAAATCCTGGGAGTACTAAACTATTATCGAAGTTCCCTCCGGGCCTTTCAAAACAACTTTATCCTTTGTGCAGGCACCTGCGGAACCGAAAAGGACTTAGCAAGAATTCCATCATTGCTTGGTCATCCGAAGACGAGGAATTACTTCAACTTGCCATCAACTCGTTAGCAAATGACACAATGCTAACGCATCCAGATTTCGAAAAGCCATTTCTACTCACGACAGATGCTTCTGAATTCGCTAATGGAGCCACTTTGGAACAAGAGATCGACGGAGTTCGGAAGCCTATCAGTTTCTACTCGCGTACTCTCCAACCAGTATAAACGATGTACGATACTTTCGGTCGAGAACTTCTCGCCATCCACGACGCAGTGCGCCATTTTATCAGCATCATTAGCAGTAGCAGATTTGTTGTTTTTACAGATCATGCACCACTAGTTAGCGCACTTCGAAACGCAACTTCATCTATCGCCAAGTACGCTGCCAGAGTGGAAAGACAGCTTTCTCGTCTAAGCGAATGGCAATTTGACGTCTTTCATGTCAAGGGCAAACAGAACTTCATTGCAGATGCCCTGTCCAGGCCAGACGTCTCTCTACAACCACCTTCGCCGTCACCATTCACTGTCAACTCCGTGGCACTCAGTGAACCTGCACTAACGCCAACTCTCCTGCGAACTGAACAACGCGGTGACATTCACATTCAAAGATCAATAGCCGTCACCCAACCAAGTTCATATGCCGTCTGTGGGAAGGCTTACCAATTGTTTACTTCACGGGTACGCAACCCAACAAGCCAGTTCTGCCGACCAGCCTTCAGAGAAAGGT
Organism: Eudiplozoon nipponicum; assembly: GCA_029291075.1. Classification (NCBI taxonomy): domain Eukaryota; kingdom Metazoa; phylum Platyhelminthes; class Monogenea; order Mazocraeidea; family Diplozoidae; genus Eudiplozoon; species Eudiplozoon nipponicum. The sequence continues at coordinate 131,883 of JAQBSW010001215.1, read as the reverse complement.
TTTCGATTCAATTCACTCAATTTATCACCCAGGAATCCAAGCGACTGTCCGACTTCTTACAGATCGTTTTTGGGGTCACAGACTTAGGCAGAATGTTAAACGATGGGTCTCAGAGTGTGCAATTTGTCAGAAATACAAGATCACACGACACACTCGTTCTAAGTTGCAACATTTTCGGTCTACTTCTCGCCTAGCCATCGTCCACATCGATATAGTTCATCTGACAAAGGTTCAAGGTTTCAGCTACCTTCTAACTATGATCGATAGATTTACACGGTGGCCTGCGGCATTACCTCTTGGCACCATTTCTGCAGACGAAGTAACTAACGGTTTTATCTCTGCATGTATATCCAATTATGGTGTTCCCAATGAGGTCATCACGGACAGAGGCACTTGCTTCTCATCTGATCGTTTTAAAACCACCTTGCGGTACATGGGATGCATCTTACGCCAGACGACTGCCTACCATCCCCAAGCTAATGGTATGGTAGAGAGAATGCATAGGGAACTCAAAGCTGCTTTAGCATCCTCGTCCATTAATGGCAACTGGGTCGATGCACTACCTTCAGTTCTGCTTGCCATGCGTTCCCGTACTCGTGAATCCATTAAAACGTCTGCGTCACAACTCTTCTATGACATGGATCTACGCCTGCTTAGTCAGCTCCCACGTCTTCTACCGGCACAAGATGACCCAGAAGTCAAAGCTTCTCGCCTTTGACTTTATTTCGTAACATGTCTGAACAGCAGCCGAGACATACGCCACGTCCAGTCTTCGTTCACCCACAGCTCCACAGCTGCAAGAGAGTACTCGTTCGCAACGATAATGCTGTTGCATCACTACAACAAAAGTATCGCGGTCCTTACCCGATTTTGCTCAGACAACCCAAATACTTCATTATTATGCAAGGCGCTACACCGACATCAGTAAGCATAGACAGATTGAAACCGTTTATCGAACCACCTGATCCTGAGAGAGTTCAACCTTCTACACACGTCTCAGGCTCCGTCTGCCCACAATCTCAATATCCTGCTTTGTATAACGCGTAATTGATTTTTTAAACATTAACATTAACTATCAAAATATTTTTTTAACCTTACGTTATTTTTTTCGTATTTGTCTCACGTGGCATAACCAGCTGTTCTTAGCTAACAATTGTGCAGCATTTTTGAAAAGTTCTTTGGTATTATGCCATCTCTGAGGCAATGTTCGTGTACATATTTTTATGCAGTTACCTTTGATTTTAATGTATATATATTTTACATTATAATGTATTTCTCACACATGACATTACACTGCCTATTTTGGTATGACCAGCTACTTAGAACTAACGCTTTCGTGTAGCAACACTAAGTAGTGATCAGCTTCATATCATGGTACAGGCCACTTGCAATGCATATCTCAAATTCATCAATTACACAAAGACCACTCTACAAATGTCATGACCACAACGTCGAGCACTCTATCTTCTTTGGTCGTACACAAACACATTGACGACGATCCAACCTGCTTAGGTTTTAACTTAAACCTGGCAAATTTAGAGGCGATTTATCTCGAAATCTTCACGCTGCGGCTCCCAAAACTTACACTGCTCTATTTTGCCTCACGTGGTATGACCGACCACTAGAGCTAACAATTTGTGTAGCAATTCCTAGTGGTTACCTAGCATCATATCATTGTTGAAGCAACCAACATGCATATTTAAACCCAGCACTTATGGTTCATCATATTTTTGCTTAACTTGGTTCGAACTCTGTCATGCATTTCATATCTAGCCTCGCAGAGAGGAATTTTTTTCCTTTTTTTTCAGAGAGGAAAGTGTTGTAACGACACAAATTAATGGCCGACATATTGCATAAATTAAATTCAATTTTATTTACGTTGCACCAATGAGAAAAAAGCGAAACTTGCCGTTTAACCAATAGTGTGCAAGTAGACATGGCATGCTATTTAAGCACGGCAATTTACCATGCAAGTCAGTTGTGGCATTTGCATTCTACCTTGCGTCACGCGTGTGCGTTCTGTCGGCTGTCAATACCTACGCTGGTGATTTGATAGTTTCACCAACAATTGGCTACATCCGTGACTCATCTTGTTGCGGTACAACCAACGAGACGAGCCAATTAATTGCAGAACCTGAACGACGTTTTCCACATCGTGATTACAACTCGACAACGGGAGGAACAACAACCAGAGTCCACCTAAGGCTCTAGGACATCTTCAAACTCTGAATAATGCAGGAGAACGCACGACCAGGCCCTCTTAAGGCCCCCTATCAGTAACAAATCTATATTCAGAGCACCTTAACCGAGTTTGTAACGTTGTACGGCATTTACTTGAAGCCGGGGCGTTTACAGCAGATCTTAAAATAGTTCATTTTACTAGCCGCTCAATTTAAATACATGGGTACGGAAATATTTTAGTTTAGGTTTCAATTATAATATTATGTTTCAAAAGATTAATCTTTATTCAACTACACATTGAATTTATATATATCTTTTGTATTTTTTGGTCATATAAGCATTATTTCTACAGTAAAATTAATAGTTTTGAGCCGATCAACTGTGACTTTACGGTGCTTTTGTGATGTTATTTAGGCCTTTTGTGCGTGTTTTTAAGATTCCGGTAAACTTGTATAATGAATCAGTGGTGCGCTCTCTAAGTAACGTTTTCTTAAATATTTTAGGCACATCGAATACGTTAGGACGGTGGTATAAATGTTATTTGAATACTGTTACTCCATTTGTCCCAAGAAAATGTACGCCTGATTTAAAATGTGATTGTATGTGAAATTTACTAATTTTAGTGGAACATAATGTATTTGAACCGCAAAACCCTAAATCAATTATTCCTTTCTTGGAGGAAAAGATAAAGACGTATTGACTATATAATTATTTTTAGCTTACCTGATGACCAAAGATTACTCTTTTCGTTTGGCTTTGCGGGACAACGTTTTCGTTATCAAATGGAAGAGAAGAAACTTTTGGAAGAACTAGGTTATCTTCCAACTGACAAAAGTCCATCTGCAAATCGTAGGCATACTTTATTTTATTTTAGTTGTTCGTCTAACGATGAAAATCCGTTATTACAAATTCTTATTTAAAAAATACCCTCGGGTTAGTTGAGTTTCGACAAGTAATTAGATGTTAATGAATCTTTTTTCAATTTGTAACTTAAGTATATTTCTCATATATCATTTGATAATGATGAATTTATTGATTGCTAAATAATGTTATAAATTTTTGGCGCGTTCTTATAGAACAACATTCGAAGCAATAAAAGTCGTTAATAACATCTAAGATTAGTACAGAGTGTTTATGAATACCGAGCACATTTAAAACTGCATGAGTATGAGATTTAAAGTGCAGATTTAGAGAAAGATATTTCCTCCAACAAACAGTTAAAAAATCTTTCAGAGGAAATGTCTTCCTCTACATCTGTAAACACAGGCCTAAAAATGTTTGTAGTGTTTATAGAATTTATTTAAATAATTGTTACCACCAATCGCGCAATGAATGAGGGCTTAATTGTATTACCTATATATATTTTGCGAAAGCTTAAAAAAGTTAATGTTCGTGAGTGCATAGAAATTGTACAACCGACATTTCTAGTAAAGTACGATATATGCGAGACTACTAGAGGTGAGGGACGCTTATCTAATTTTTCTTTACATATATACTCTGATGGTGATCATTGAAGGTATAAACGTGTCAGTACGCGTGACTGCTGATATTTTTGCTGTTGTTCGACGAATGGTTAAATATAATGGGATCTGTGTTTACTTCAAGCTCGCAAATTTGATTTAAAGAATTGTTACCAGCATCCGATGAATAAACGATTGTTTATTCGTGCAATAATGTCTATGAACTTACTGGTTGGTTTCCGGCTGGCGAATTTAACCAATGAAACATTGGTTAACGTGACTGAAGCCAATGTGTGACGCACTGGTCTCAACAAGAAGTACCATAGACGCGAGACGAATCCAGTCCATTGTTCATGACATGTAAACGTGAATTGAAGACCCTTTGGTTTATAGAGATGCAGCACGCATCTGGTTTTTGATTTTATATATACTATTTGACAGCTTACTTGTTTACTTCCACAGCGGAGGCGTTTTCCTCGAACTAGATATAGCTGCACACAGTATATTAGCATTCTCTTCCGATAAGTTGTTATGGTATGTCTAGACAGATGACTGCTTGGATTAATCATTACAGTGGTGCAGCTTTACAGCATTGACTGTTAGGTTAAATAATCGTCATATATGTTTGTGGAGTTACTTTTTATGGTTCAAGATTTGACTCTACGTATAAATTTGTGAAATTGTTTTAACTGATTCATAAATTTGTTTAAATTATCCAGATGGTCATGATTGCGTAGAGAGATGGGTGTGTTAGAAACTACTTTATTGGCTAGTATTTGTATGTTGTGAGTACTTTTATCTGATTTATTTATTTTTTACTTGTGGTTGTAGTAATATAGCCTTCGGTGAACTTATACTGTTTATTGATAAATAGTGTATATACTAGTGAGATGCGTGGACTGTAGGCCAATAATATTTTTGGTTATTATCTCTAAATCCTGTACTAAAGCCACGCTTGTTTGTTTTGACTTATTCATGGAAATTGAGAGGCTATCTTTCTAGTCAGATATGGTGAACTGTTCCGACGATGGAAATAAATATACCTACATTATAAAGTCAGGGTGTACGGATGGGTCGAATGCAGGATTATGGACCAACTTGTTTTATTTCAACGTGCTTTGATCACATCATTTTAACGCAGGTGCCTGTACGCCTTTGGCAGAATGACCACTGTTGCACAACATGTTTGGCTTTTAGGTTTATATATGTTATTAAAACGTTATTTCATATTGCGTGGATGAAAGTAACTATCAATTAAAACAAGTTTGTGAACTTATAATAAAAATGAACCACATATGTTGTCTTCGAGTTTGCACAAACTCGCCAAAAATAATTTCAATTGTATATGCTGACGTGTGTTGACATTCACGTTCATCATCAAAATACAAAAAAACATTTTAACGTCGTCGTTTTTTGTAGCATTATGCAAGCAGAGTGCCTCAAATCCTTCTCTCAATATCAGAATCTGTTAGTTCGCTTGACAATCGAATCGTAATCAATATCATCGTGATACTTGAATGGAGTAATGTCTACTGCAATAAATAAAATTGGTTCTAGAGAGTAGTCTGATTAATTTAATCTATGAAGCAAGCTTTTCTGGAGCACATTGCACTAGTAATCTATATCTACGTTTATCTACTAATTGCCTTGAAATTAAAAACTGATTATTTCAATGTTTTTCTTTGTAATGTCTATGTTATTATTTTTAAAATTATACTAGTTCATGAATAATTTCTATCAAATGCATAATTAGTGAATGGTTCTTTTCCTTTTACATTTTCCAGCTTTCTCACGCAATCACGAATATTTCCCGTAGAAAAACGAACTAGGTGTGATCCGTACATTTACATATACTTAAGGTTTTTTAGTCTTTTCGATTGCATGCAAGGTCTTTATTCACGTAAATTTGCACTCACATCGAATTTTGCTAACTTGTGATATACTCAGGCTTTCAATGTTCGTTAGTACCGTTACTAGAATACCTTCTCATGGAAGTTATGCCTAAAAATAATTTTCATTTTAAATTTTTGCTTGTTTCTGCCGAAATTTATAATGTGATATAATCATTTTTTTCTTTTCATCTTTCTTTTTTATCTTAAATTATTTTTGTTTCTCCTTCCATGACCATCATCAGAGCACGACGACAAACTGACTAGCAAGGATCAAACTGCAATTCATATATATATATTTATATATATATATATCCATTATAGTTTCCTATTTAACAACTGTATTTAAATTTCACGAATAGAATTCGACGTCACCATTGACGAAACCCTTTTTAATGAATTATAATATACTAGCTTTATTGTTTAGCATATGGAACTTATCCTTTTCTTCAGCTCTATGTTTCTATACGACAAAACATCAATGAAGATTCCTAATAATTTAAAAAAAATGTGCTTTCTTGAATTATTTGTTAACATACGCAATATTGTGCTAATCATCATATTGTGTTAATACATACAGTTCAAAATTACATGCATCCAATTTAAACGAAATAACAGGGTTTGAATGGAGTAACTTACGTGTACACTGATAGGCACAGTTTCATTATAACATGCGTGAAGGATGCAAAAGAGCTGACTCAGCTGATTAGACAACAAATCACGCAGAATGTACGTAATGTATGAAAGCTGTCCGTTGCTCTAAAAATGAAAATGGAGTACACTTTGTAATGGTTCAAATGTTTGTTTGTCTTTTAGTAAAACTGGCGAGTGTAAATTATTTAATCATAAAAATTATATCTTCTAGTTGACTGAAATAATCGTATAGTAAGAAGTCAATATAATCTGAAGTAACTTTAGGTTATAGGTATTTTCGTGAGTTGTGTCATCTGCGATCATCATCATGCACACCAATACAAAAGCCATTAGTAAATAATCTTTCTCTGCAATATAACATTATGAAGAATAACAAAATACAAGATAATAATTTAATATTGATAACAGTACTTAGGCACAAATTTATTAAGAGTGCTTTATAAAAGATGAAACTTTGTAACTATGAGTTTATTTACCTAGATAACACACAAAAGTGAGTCAAATTAAAAGTAAGCATTTAAGAAAATAAAAATTGTCATTGCAACTTCCTTGCGGTTTACACTGTATGACGTCATAAACACAACCAAATGTCGTAGCTAACTCTGTCCAACTAAGGAAAATGTCATGAAGATGATTCTGCTAGAAATCTGCAACAGGATCGCCACTGAGTTCGACTCGATGCCATATGGCACAGGGCTTCCAACCAAGAACTATGATGCACACTTTGATCCAATCATGACAGACAGGTGGGTCTTAAACTGTCAAATTTGGATTTAGTTGACTTCAACTGTTTCTGCCACGTCAAAATCTGCTCACTTTGTTTATCACGCAAATCTGGCTCTGAGTGAGAGAACACTGCCCCTCTGGACAATTGAATTGAGGGCATACGCCAAGCGTGACTTAGCCAATGTAGTTGATGGAGTCTCATTTGTTTTCATAACGAGCAGCACTTGCCCGATTTAGAAATGCGTCTACGGATGTCTGCGTTGGTTATTCGTTGTTAGTACCCTTTAAATCAGTAAAATTGTCGTGTTTCTCTATAAATCGCGAAGATTCGAGAGAGCTACTTTATCTTTCGTGATTTTCATACTTACCTCGTCAGTCAGATTGCCTAAGTTATTGATAGAGCTGCCAAGATATGTAAACCTGTCAACTATTTTCCTACCTTCACTCTGCAGAAGCAGAGTTTGAGTGAATGGGCGACCTGGCATTCTTTCACAGTCGATATATTATAATAAACATGTAAGATCCATTCAACTTACACTAAAAGAGCCTGATTTAACATAGATAAGTCAATCGTCGAAATTTTTTGTGCCATTCTATTTGATGGACACTTTATTTGAAGTTGCTCTAGCCTCTTTTAATATGCTATCACCATAAACCACGTTTTTTCAGAATTTGAATACAACTTGCAGCACTTCGAACTAGCGACAGCAACTTATTTTGTTTTTCGTCAAATGGGGACGTTATATTTCTTTTTGCCTTGTCGTAATAGTTTACTATTTTTAAATGTTATATATTGAAATATATCTTGATTTCTTGCAATCGCAGAATATCGATTTATACGTGATTTCTTTTTAAATTTGCGGAATTAATCTAAATTATTTATTTAACTGTAATATATTAATCTAAATTGTTTTTAAATATCTATAAAATCACGGCAAGACTTAGAGATGGCTAACTTGTCATGCTTTTGTTTTGAGCTAAAAGAGTACCTCTTTTGATATTTTCAACGTTCCTCATTACATCATCTTGGAAACTAATGTCTAAAGATATCGTTTTTAATATGCTTTAGGATTATTCTATGTTAAGAACTTTACAGTTCGCAATGCAACACAGATATAGAGCGCTGCATCTTTTGCGTGCTACAAATTATGCTGAATACGAAAAACTGAGAGAAGCTTTGCAAATATCAGAAGTTAGTCATCCAGATCCTTTCCAAACAATTCAAGGTTCATTAGAAATATTTCAACGAAAGAAATCACTCAGAAACGAGTTATATCAGGTAAGATGTTCGATATTTATTTTCTTAGCTGATGTTATTTATTTTCTGCTTTCATGAGATTTTCTTTAATTTAGTCCTTATTTATTAAGTGCATATCTAGTTGCTTGGGCACATGTACAATCAAAATGTATTATTTACTATGGTAGGCGAATTATTATTTTCATATAGAATGTTTTTATTATCAAATAATCTTCATTTGGAAACTATACAGTTTATTGGATACTGGCTGACACGAGATCAATTAACTGGTATTTCTGTCAATAACTCGAAGAATATGATAGACAAAGAGAATATAAAGGCTGTATAGACTAGTGAAACGGTTCACGAATTTCATTATTGTTCTGAATCACAGTAACAATCACAGCAAACGGGCAGAATGATTAGGCAAGTCAGAAGAAAGAGTTGCCTAAAATATTAGGCTTTATTCATCATATAATGCAGATATACATGCTAAAAGTCAAAGCAAAACATGTTAGTATACGAACGGTGTGAATATAAATGTGTGTACAAATAAACAATCATATCATTCTCCTCCACTGCGATTTGTAGCGTAGCGTCAGAGTCGGAACAAGACTGTTATAGTAACAATTCAAAGAGGATTGAGAAAACATAGTATTTAAACATTTCCACTTCGTAAGTTATAAGGATGAACACGTTGTTGTTGATTGATAAGGTTTTCGAGATTCTCTGATAGGTCACGAGCATTTGAGTTATCCGTAGATTCACCATTTGCCTTAACATTATCAATATCGGTATCGTCATTATAGGAGGTTTGTTCATCAGCAACAACCGGTTCATTTTCACAGAGTCCCATATTAGTTCCAGCTTCATTCATCAGTGCGTCGGAGCCTTTCGGGGCTAATTGACGGATAGATACTGTATCTTCTCTTCCATCAGAAAAACGAACATGCGCATAGTTAGGATTGCAATGAATTAGTTCAACTTCTTCCACAGAGGGGTCATATTTAGAAACTCTAGCATTCTTCTTGAGTAAAACTTTGCCAGGAACAGTAAGCCAGGTTGGGAGTGTGGTACCAAAAGTCGACCTTCTATTGTGTCGAAAAAGACGCTCGTGAGGGGTTTCGTTGGTAGATGTGCACAATAATGAACGGATTGAATGTAATGCGTCCAGCAGCACGCATTCCCAGTTTTCAACTGAAAGCCTTTTTGATCTGAGAGCGAGAAGGATCGATTTCCATAAGGTACCATTCATTCTTTCTACCTGTCCATTTCCTTTGGGATTATAAGGAGTCGTTCTACTCGAAGCTATACCTTTTTCCCGAAGAAAATTTTGTACCTCGGTCGACATGAAGGAAGAACCTCTGTCTGAGTGAATGTACGAAGGCATCCCAAACATTGCGAATATTTGACACAGGTGAAGTAATGACGGTGTGACTGCTAAGGTCAGGACAAGCAAATGCAAAGGGAAATCGAGAATATTCATCGATGACCGTCAGTAGATAACGATTACGAGTTGATGAAGGAAGAGGTCCTTTAAAATCGATAGATAACCACTCAAACGGTTGGGTAGCTTTGATTAATTGGCCTTGAATTGCCGAAGGAAATCTGGGCTTGATTTCAGAGCCACTTCACAACTCAAGGTAAATTACGAGATTTCACAAAGTGGAGCATACGAGAAATTCCAGGATGACAAAGATGATCATGTATTTGTTCTAAATCCAGTCCATTTAGAAGCGCACCACAACAGGATCGACTTAGTGCATCTGCTGCTTTATTATCTTTGCCGGGTCTATAGACAACATCGAAGCTGTAAGGTGATAATTCCATTTTCCAGCGCAAAATTTTATCGTTCTTCAATCTTCCTCGATTTTGATTGCAAAAAATAAAGGAAACAGATCTTTGATCAGTGACAAGTTTGAAATGATTACCCAAAAGTAAATGCCTCCATTTTCGAATATCTTCAACCACGGCATAGGATTCTTTTTCAACAGCTGAGTGATGTATTTCAGATGGCGTCAACGTCCGAGAGAAAAATGCCACAGGTCTTCCATCTTGGTTCAAAGTGGCAGCAATAGCTACGTCCGAAGCATCAGTTTCGACGAAAAACGGAATATCACAACGAATAGAAGCTAGAGTTGCTACGGCTAATTCTTTTTTAAGATAATCGAAATTTTGTTTCACAGAGACGGGCAAAGGAAAAGTTCGATTATGAACGAGTGAATGAATTTTATCGGAGAAGTTGGAGATCCACGGCGAATAATAAGCGAAAAATCCCACAATTCTTTTTTGCGATTGCACATTCGACGGTGGTGGGAGATCTTGTAAAGGCTTTAATCGGTCAGGATCATGTTTAATTTTTCCATTCGATATTTGACAACCAAGGAGAGTAATTTCTTTAGCTGCGAAAATGCTCTTTGATTCATTTAAGGTCAATCCATATTTTTTAGCGGCATTAAGAAATTTGTTGAGATTTGTTTCGTGTTCAAGCGTATCACATTGTCCACATAGACAAATGTATCTGTGAGATGTTCCTGTGCGATTATATGATCCATAGTTCTTTGGAAACATGAGACACCATTCGTCACTCCGAAGGGAATGCGACGGAATTGAAACAAGCGTCCACACGCTTCGAAAGCAGTAAATACCTTTTCATGTTCTTGGATAGGTATCTGGTGGTAAGCGCTTTTGAGATCCAAAGTGCTGAATATATGATATTTTGAAATGGTTTCAGCCATTTGGTCTATTTTCGGCAAAGGATAGGCGTCTAAGAGTGTGAATTTGTTGACCGTTTGGCTGTAGTCCACAACCATACGTTTCTTGTGATTCTCATTCGATACCACGAGAACTTGTGCTCTCCACGGGAATGTTGAAGGTTCGATAATGCCATCAGAAACTAATCTGTTTATTTCATCCCGGATAAATATTTCATCCATTCGATTGTACCTTCTTGATTTCGTAGCAATAGGCCTCCAGTTAGCAATTAAATGGTGGAAAAGAGGCGGGGACGTAACAGATGCAGGTTTCAGTAAACAGACGGTGAATGACGATTTATGACCACCAAAAGAGATATTTACACTTTTATGCAATCCAAGGAAGTCATGACCGAGGAGTACGTCAGTACAAAGATCAGAAAGTATAGATAGCTTGATATTTTGATAAACACATGATTTGTATTGAATCGACACAAAACAATGACCTTTGGTATGACTCGAAAATGAGCTAGACGCCATGGTTATTGTTTCTTGAGAGGGGTGAATTTTCCAATTATTTTTCAAAACGAAGGCTTCTGAAACATAACTACAGGAACTGCCTGTATCAACGAGAGCATGACAATTTATGTTATTGACTTCTGGATTTATTACACATTTGGTGAGACAATCAGGAGCAGCAGCTAATACAGTTGCAGATATGGTAGGATGAAGCGTCGGAAAACCATTGTAAGAAAACGCATCGCAGAGCATCGTCTCGATTTTCTTCGGCCGTAGTTGGTTTGAAATTGCACTCCCTAGCTAACGATTTCAGAATCTGAACAAATTGATCCAATGTTTGTCCATTTTATTGTTTAGTAGTCGCGAGTATATGACGAACAAAGACTTCATTTTTCGGTCTGACATAGAGATTCATTAGAGTTTTGATAGCATGATCATATGTATCACAGTCAACGATGTGTTCATATACGTTAGGAGAGACGTAGGAAATAAGAGTGTCTAATTTATCCGGATTCATGGATTCGACTGCTTTTAGGAGGCCACAGAATGTACGATACCAATGATTCCATTGTTTTGCTGCATCTGGTGCACTAGGTTCAACATCAAATCTTTCTGGTCTGAGTAGGCGTTCCATGATTTGGTTATATGATGAATAAATTGTTCTGAATCACAGTAACAAGCACAGCAAACGGGCAGAATGATTAGACAAGTCAGAAGAAAGAGTTGCCTAAAATATTAGGCTTTATTCATCATATAATGCAGATATACATGCTAAAAGACAAAACAAAACATGTTAGTATACGAACGGTGTGAATATAAATGTGTGTACAAACAAACAATCATATCAATTATCTATGTTAAAACGTTGCTATATTACCTTTTCCGTTAGTGTAAAAAGTGTATCAATACGCACGATGCTGTTATATGTTAGTCAGATTCTGGTATTCGATTATAGGAAATCTCCGTTCGATCAAAGATAATCCTTCACGATTTGTTTCACATTGTATTCATCGTATGTTGAAGATACTTGTTTGACGCATATGCATACCGAAGGTACATTAGGCTTTATGGGTTCCAAGCGAAGACGTTTAGGTTCTACTTTCTTAGAACCAATGTTAGGTTTACGATAACAAAACAGCACAAACTAAATTTAAAGCAGTTCTAATAGTGTTAAACTTGTTTAACGTGATAATGCAAATGGATCATTATAGGCGCATATATATATATATATATATATATATATATATATATATATATATATATATATATATATATTCATAGTACCCTTTCCATGTGCAAAAGATGCAAGTGTCCTTTCTTTCTCATATTATTTTCTAGTATCTACAAATGAAATAAGGGAACAACCAAAAACTTGCATACCTCACTTCCAGTTCAAGCTCAGTGCCTGAACATGCTTTTCTGCTTGCATAAATCCGGCTGCAATTTGCTTATGCATAAAGCTTCGTATGTGGCTCACTCCATTCTGTTATTGCATTTAGCAGTTATCTTAAATGCTACGTCTGTACAATATATGCGTGAGGTTACTATGATGTATTGCGTAATTACATATGTGTATTCACCATTTGATTTAAAATAGGCGTTCTCATTCGACATCTAATATTATTTGCTAATATACATGCGCAAGTTGTCGATCAACTGACGTAGGTCGATTGTCCACACGGTTGATTTTTCCAATGAAAGGACTATGCAACTTAAACTCGTTTTAAAGCAAATGTTGAATACACGTCTGCAATTGCGTAATAAACCGTTAAAAACTCCCACGTATATTCTCCAGGCGTAGCATTTAAGATTCTTTCTAAATGCAATAACAGAAGGGAGTAAGCCACATACGAAGCTTTATGGATAAGCAAATTTCAGCCGAGTTTAGATATAAAAAGGATACCAACAAAATGACATACAAGATATTAAGCTTGTACAGGATACCAAGTGAATACCAAATATACAGAGAATATTAATGGCACCAACACAGTTGTATTCAAAATACTGAGCCTTTAACGGGTACCAAACAGGTATTTTCGATATTGTCTAAATTTCATTAAAATTGAGAATTTTAATCAATTATTATCAAATCCATACATTTTAACCTTGATCAATATCAGTTATCACATTTCGTGATAATCGTTGTAGCATCCAATTAAAAATATAATAGTTATTTTTTTGTTGTAGTGAAGTAGTAGAAATGCAATTGTGCATTAGGTATTGCTTGTCTACCAACAAGTACAAATGGGACCAGACGGATATGTCAAAGTCATCATGGAAGAAATATCTTATCTCACGTTCGTGCTTACAGTTGACCCATCTGTATAACCAAGTACTACTCCCTATACCCTCTATATTTGGCCGAGTAGTGTGGGATAGTTGGAAGACAAAGTACAAATTGCATGAAAACATTAGATTATACATTCCGTGCATGACTTTCATATATCCTTCTGGTCATGTTTTAATTAATCTGTTACTAGATTCGCAGTATCTAATACACTATAGTATATTATATTGTCCATTTCAAAAGAAAACCGTCTTTAACTAATTTGAGCATGTAAATCGAACAATAATTTTAGTCAAATGTTGACTAGGTTCATTAATTCTATTTACCGTTTATTAAATTAGACGATGTAACGTTAAAAGGAGATCGATTAGAGATGCTACTTTATTTTTACCGCAGCAAAATACTCGCTATTAGTAACACAGCAAAGTTTTAATTTTTATTTTCGTGTACTATATTGTTAAAATATGTATGCGTTTATTTATGTATACATGTAGAAAAGAAGTTAACTCGAAGAGTTTGGTTTGAATAGGTATCGCCACTGGAAAAATTTGTTTTGAGCATAAGATATTTGATTAAAGGTTGCTTCAAAGAAGTCAATTGCGAAACTTGAATTAGGTAAACAGCCCGGACTTCGTTTTGATAGTAATGACGTTTTGAGCAGTAATGATTCCAGTTTTGTGCTAAATATTTCGGCGGCCGCTATCGGGGAGACTTCCGCAGTTGGTCCATCCTCACCAGTTTTACGAAACAAACTAATGAAGCTTTATTAGTTTTGATGGTGTTGGAACGCCAAAGGGCGGCCATATAGAGCTGGTTAGTTCGTAAACAATGACCTTTATTTATGCATCCTGACTCAGCTGTGAATGATCCAAAATATCGAGTAAATACGGCGATTAAGAAAATTTTTCATGCGCTAGTAGCGATAGAGTATCATCTGAAATCTCCGCCGCATAAAGCAGGACTTTAAATGAATACTTATGGCTTGGTGCTCAGTGGGATAGATGGGCGATTTCAATAGAGCCTTGCACGGTTTTCTAAAAGCAGCAGCTGTAAACCTAATACGCCTAGAAATCTTCGCGAAAGCCAATCCGTCTAGCTTGATTATAAATTCATGATACACTAAATCCTCGACGGTCTACTCTTAATCAGAATAATTGATACGTTAAGCACCAGACGTTTCTTGAGCACAACAAATGACTCTCTGAAGCTCGATATTCTCTTATTTCATGAGAAAAGTATCATCTATTTATACAAGACACTAAGTTGGCCGCCGCCACAAAACTTCTTTCTTAAGTTTGCTTTATTGATTTTACCAAATACTTCATCGAAAATATATTTAAGCAGGGTGGGAACATTGACACATTCTTGTCGACTGTCGGAGCCAATTTCAAGAGGCTCAAAGTGAATGCATGCCGATGATTCATGATAATAGCCTTTGACCAATCGGATTATTTTGGTCGAGACATCATCATTTAGCACAGCTTGCCGTAGGCTTGCATGCGCGACAGAATTGTTAGTGCGCAACAATAGTGTGCCAATTCAAAAGTGTAGCGTAGTATATGAATTTTACCAAAACATGTCCTGTCGAAACCCTTTCTGGGTTGTTCTAGGTCGCTTCTGTCCTCGCTAATCGTTGTAAAAATAATAGCAGTAATCACAAAGCAAACTCCAACCACGATATTTGCCAGGAGTGATAGTGTCACTTCTTTTGCAGATGATCACGTATAAGATGGATTTATCCTGCCAGATCGCAGTAATCAACTTGTACAGAAGGCTATCGACTTTGGAAGATTTGCGGTCCAAATTGACACCGCTATTCCCTGCGATTTGATCCAAAGTAGGAGTTTCGCTTTCCATCTCAAAAAATTTCTAATGCTAACCAAACCATCTGCAATTTGCGACAAATTGAAGAGCTTTTAGAAGTGGTGGACAAGTTGCGCTTCAGGAACTGATAGCGCTCTAATACTTTGGTAAAATTACCAAAGCTAATACGTCGATCTTAGCGCACCATTCAAATAAGTCTTTACATTTTCACGCTGTTTCAAAATCGTTAACAAATTTTAACCAGTGACCTTCATATGCAGCATGGCGGACAGTAAACTCCTTGTGTCACTTACAAACCTCTTTTAGAGTATCTTAAAAACATAGAAAACGAGTTCGCAGGTTTTATGATAATATGAAAATCTGAGCTATGCTTAAACCTTCCCTTTATTGCTCTTCAGATTCTATTTGTTACACAAACTTTGTAGACACAACTTTTAAATTTCTTATATGTAAAATTTCGGATTTCGTGCTAAATTTTTTAAATGTGTTTGTTTGTGAACAGTTTATTGAATTAAATTTTGAAGAAGTATGTAATGAGACTATATAAGTCAATACTGTTTTATATATATTAGTCTTATTGTACAGTAGGACTTTATAAACGAACAATAGTTTGCACATTTTCAGTCTATAAGACCCATTAGTAAAGCAGTTATCGTGTCTGCTCTTCTGTATTATGACTGATTAAGTCGTTCTAGCCGGTTTGGATAAACCAGAATTGACTTTCACTATAAAAGATAAATTATGAGCACTGGCTGGCTATTGGACAATGGAGCAACTTGAAGGAACTTCTTTGTTGCGAACCTGGATTAATTGAAATTACCTGATCTGCGTTTTGACTAACGCAGCTTTCATTGTTCCAGTAATTTTCTTTTAGCAAAATATTTCGACCTACTTTACCGTAGGTCTTCATCAGTTGCTGTTTTCGAAAAAAATGAAATGCAACTGTAAGGTAGATCGAAATATTTTGCTAAAAGAAAATTACTGGAACAATGAAAGCTGCGTTATTCAAAAAGCAGCTCAGGTAATTAATGGAGCAACCTGTAGTTGTTCAACATGCATTGATCATTACATTAGCTACAGTTTCATGAAGAAAAGCATACACGTCTCCAAGGGAATTCTGCACAATTTAATTCGTATTCTGTGCACGGCTCGCGTAGAACGAAATTTCAATCTCATTTTAGCGGCCAGGAGGCCCTGTTCAGACCTATAAATTGAGCCAGCACAGCTACAGTATGCGCTGTCGAGTCCTGAATGGAGGACAACCCAAATCTGCTTAACATAATAAGGTCCAGCTGTGTACTATGAAATGTCACCGTCAAATCTGAATGGTTCACCTCGATGAACCTTCTAGAAAGATGCTGCTTGTTTTAATTAACCAGTAGAAGAGAGCCTCTTGCCATTATCACAGTTATTTTCATCCAGAGTCTAGTGTTCTACTGCCAAATTCTCCGTAAGGTAAAGGCCTAGTTCAGCGTTAAAATCACGTGAAAAATTATGTCGTACTGCCGCTCTAGGTCTGAGCCGATATGAATGAGAGTCGGCGCGTACTTATTTACAACTCCAAGAACCGGATTGTCTAAACTGAACCTAACATGGGCCAAGTGTAAGTTTATAACTTGGCTGCTGGTTCCAGCGAAACCGTGATTTGCTGGATCAATCTATTAATAGAATCGAAGAAGTATTGTCTGGGCTCCATTGAAAAGTATTGTGGATTTTTAAAATGAAATTCTTGTTTCCAGGAGGCGTACATCTTAGATATGACGCTGCGCAGTTCTCTAGTCGTATAGGATTTTCTAGGTCGCGAAATAGGACTCACATTCCAAGTGTCAATGACTACATTATCTTTGTCTCCAGTACGAACACGAAGAACAAAAATGGCTGAATGAAGTATAATACGGTGATTTTGGTGTGCGGTTTTTTCCAGTACAAAAGAGGTAGCGTCGCCTGTTGCTTTCTTTCTACTAATTCATCGAACTTATGCATGTGAACATAGCATATTACAACTTAAAAAGCTGAATAGAGAGGCTATTATTCGTCCTTTCCCAGATTTGCATAAACGAATTCTATATCAAGAGTGTGGAGAAGAGAAATTCTGTATGGTTATTTTTCTCGCCATATAAGACGTCTTTAAGAAGTGGTGACAGCCACTGCCTTTAAAGCAAAAGTAATACATGAAAACAGCCGCGACAAATAATTACTTGTTTTGCAGCGATGTCACTCACTGCGAGGCAGCAGCAGAATTCAACTCTAATCGGACATGGAAAGCCGTTGTTCTGTTCAGAATCAGAAACCTATAGGTGCTCAGAGTTACGGTTATACGGAAGAGATACTGAATAGCAACCTACAATGTACTCATAATCAGATTGGCCACGAGTCTGTGAAATATTGCCGCAAATGTGTCCTAATTCTGGTTCCCTTATTGTTCGTAATAACCATTACGTCTGCAAACCTTAATATTAGCTACTTCGTCCATTAACATATTTTGCTATCTTCGTGTTAAATAAAAGATTGAGACCGTAATTGAACTTGAAAAAAATAAGCATGGCTGTACTCAGTTAAAGAACGCCTTTAAGTTAAAAAATATGGAATTTATCTTATCATTTTATCTGATGCGCGGCTGCAATATCTAATACTTTCTTTGACTCACCAATGCTTCAAACTCTCTCTAGCAAGTAATTTTTTGGTTTGAATGTCAACCCTAAACGGGGCCGTTTTGCGTTCTTGGCCACGTGCAACAGCTGTAGATAGAGAAATTGTTGAGTAAATGCAGATTTTACTCTTAGCAATCACCTTATTCCTTTTCAACATAACGATAACGCTCTTCTAGATGCTATGAATATGATATATGTTGATAAGATCGCTGAGATCAATGTAGAGTTGCCAAATTTTGGCAAATATTTCAAGGAAAGTATTATTCGCTAAACATAGGTATAATTTTAACTTCAGCAAATTTGATGTTCATACGTTGAATCAAATAGGACGACAAGAAGTTTTATCACGTAAGTTGTATTAATTATAACTTGGTATATGTTTCATATTCGAAACTGGGATGCTAAATCCTTAAAGTGTTAATGAACTTGTTGCATCATTCTAATCTACGGATTATTGGCTTTGAACCTCTGGCGCCACGAAATTTTTCTAAAGCTGAAAAATATGATTTTTGCGTCACTCTTAACTCACAAGCTAAAATTTATTTCACTGAATGGATCTCTATAAACAGCCGAATTTCTGCGGAATGCTTAAAGATATACATTGAAAAAGATACCAGAAATCTTATTCAACATTGAATTTACGTTATACCTGCATATACTCCCATCGGCTGCAGCTCAGACGGCAGTTAAGACCCAACCTTATCTAGATACAATTTAAACTCTGTGCGCAACGGTAATAAAGAATGGCTTTTGGATAGCTGCGTCGAGCATGATCTATATTCTGGTGACAAAAACTTCAGAAGTAGTGAAGGGCGTTGTGTCAAATGATGCTCTCTAGTCACCGAGCAACATTGGGCTCAGATATTAGTTATAGATGGCGTTCTTGTGCCTAAGATAAGCGTTCGTTGTGGAACACGTATGTCAACTCGCACCATGCACTGGTTCGTTTTAGATTTTCACAAATGTTCTGAAAAATCCAATATGAATGATATGAAATAGATGCAAGTAAACTTGAACATGTTATTTCCATCATAATTATAAAAATATTCTAAAAGGGTGTTAAACTGTCTTTATGGACAAAGTTCGAAATTACTGTTGAGGAAAATTAGATTAGCTATATATAACAGTATGTACTACTGTTTGAGACTGTAGGCTACACTAGAATTTGTCAATGGGTATATTAAAGTTTGAGAATTCTAGTAACTAGGTGGCAAATTCCTGCTTTTTTGACTACAGTAATACTCATAGAGCAAGTGGACACGAAATAAAGAGAAATTTTATTTGATCTTGTATATTTTTGGACCAGAATATCTGAAGAGATATACGAAACGTTCCATTCAGGTAATACCCATTTAATTCCGAGAAAATTAAAGTTATCAATGTAATAACTGATTACTACAGTTGTCTATCCTATAAAAGGTGGGAGAGACACTTCACATGTCACTTACCTGTAGCACCTGTATCAGTCCGCTCCTCAAAAGTTATTCTTTCATGATCAATGTTGAATACTTAACTTGAAAAACTACCAGATTTAGAAATACTAAATCCAATCAGATTTTTTAACAGCAAAGCCACTGTTTATTATCATATTTAAGGATACTGGCAACGTGACGGAGCGTTGACTAACTTTTGTTGTACTTTATTGAATGAAGAGACAATGGAAATTGCTTTTATTGAGTCGGCTATGGTTTTATCGTCAGATAAAGACAATCGTGGTTCGTACGATAACCATCGTGGTATAAGTTTGGCCACAGTCTTATTTAGAATTTTTGCTTCGTTTATTTTACACCGTCTCTGCGCTACGCTTAGACCAGATACGAAAAAACTAGCTGTTTTTCTGTCACTGCAGTTGTATAGATAATATTTCAAATTAACTGACCAACAACAGTTCACACTATAGCCATATTTATAGACTTAAAAGATGCGCATGATTCAACTAATAGCAATACACAGTTAGATATTTTGTCCATAAGACGTTTGCTCTTCAGCCTCGACCTGTAAGCAGTTTATAACAAATTCACTGGCGACGAATCACTCCGCCCTACAATGGTTCGACTTAGCATTCATATGGAACCCAAAGATAATCAGAATTAATTCACGGTGTATAGTTTGTATTTTACGTCAGCTGTCGCATAATTTAGGAACAGGTCGATAAGCGAATTGTGGCCGTCAGACGAATGCTCTTTATGCTTGTCTGGGTAAGGACCAATATCACTGTATAGTCGTCAAAAAGAACATAAAATGGTAATAAATTAAAATAATTCAAGCAGTTATCTGTAAGTGACTGATAGACCTCCATTTCTATGGTAGAAATCATAAAGGCGGGTTCATACACACGAGTTCGATGGATAAGTGGGAGAAAGCGAAAGGTAACGCACCTCTTTTTTATTGGAACCGAGTGCGAAAGAATACACAATGGATGTCCATCAGCTTTTGCAAGTCGTGCCGTTTAAATACAATAGAGCTTTATCTATTTGCTTTTGGAATTTGTGCTCTTGCCCTACGCGCTGGTCGGTGTTTTACGGCTGGCGGTATTCATATTAACTGTCTTCAACAAATAAGAATTTCAGCGAGAATTCCAAAATGTGCATCTCAATTCTAAAGTGATCTAGTTAGGTTTCGTTTTTTCCTTCGCATTTGAATGCTATAAACTCATTCTGGCCTGCGTTAGGTTTCGAAGACGCGTGCAATATTTAATTCTGCTTTTATCATAAGTGGTTTTTTGGAAACTCTCAGCTTTTGTCTATGGCTTTGAGCTGCATTTAGATATTTTGGTCATTTCTGGTAATTTAAACGGTAAACTAATTCAATACTCTGAGGTAAACAGTATTGGAAACTTTAATCTTGCTTGTAGTCCTAACCTGGTATTGGTAATCTCAATTTTACAGCACCAAAATAGGCTTGTTTCCAAAATGTAACTAATGCAGATGGAACGGTGATACGTCATCGTAATCAAACGGTCCACATTCTAGTAACCGAACCCTGTTTTCTATGAAAATCACAACGGCTCTGACGGATGTTTCAAACTATGGAAGTAGAAACTAAGTGAAGTAAATTGTACAATTAAATGATCACTTTAACTCAAAATTATTTCGAGACCTAGCCCACTCCCATTGTGTGCTAAAAAATATAGTATATTAAATAAATTGTTTAATCTAACAGTTACTAGTTATGGAAAATGATTTATTAATACACAGCTATAATTGACAAAGACGTATATGTTACTGTTTTTAGATATAAATCGAAGGAAAAATTAATGAACTTTCAGAATTTGCTTATAAAATAAATTTCAATAAATTATCGGGTTAGTTATGTGATGAATTTAGCTCACGGCATTGAATTGTGTGCTGCCGATGTCACGTTTCGTGGCCTCGTTTCTGCACGTTGTCTAAATTTAATGCACACTAAATCCATTTTAAGTGCTTCGTTTTTTATTTTTTATCTTTATCTTTATTAGTTTTCTTAACTATCTATTCTTCTGAATATGTTTTATTGCTATCTGTGGTGATAATTAAATTTAAAACCTTGCTTAAGTTGTATAAAATCATAGTGAAAGTGGTAGATAGCGCTGTCACACTCTCACTCACACACAAATATATAGTTCATTCTGGAGTAATCATATTTCATAGCGATTGCTAGCAGTGTCTTGTCTAACTTCCCGTTGGTTTGGCTTCGTTTTTGTATCGAACAGTTAAGCACAGACAAGTATCATCAGTTATTACATTTGTTTATTTTAGGCGTTTAGTTTGAAAACAAAGTATTCGGCTTTTTAGGTATTCTTGTTACTGATTCTTCCTTTTTCCGATTTAGATTTCTAGTGGACAGTTTAATATATCTATTAGCTCAGGCTACTGCAATGCTTTTAATTATAAATGCAATACGTAGATGATTTAAGTGAAAGCCATAACTTGTGCTGAAATCGTGTATATCCGATGAGGTCTGCAACGAAACGCGTGGCAAATCGTTTGGTAAATTTTGATATTGAGCATAAGATGGTATATTAGTAAATCAATGTACTTTCTCGTACTTAACGGCACATTGAGGCTAGTCAAGAAATCATATTACCTAAGGCACAAGACGGGGGCCTGCAATGCCACATACAGTAGTACCTGCATTATGCATAGTGGAGCTTATTTTGGACCAAAGTATATTTCGCCATCCAGACCAGTTAAATTAGCCTTTAGAATATTTTCATAGTTTTGTCGGAAGGACGGTTGTTCAAGTTTGCCTACATTAATTTGGGGGTTATTCGTAATTATTTTCCTGGAAAATTTTTGTGCAAATCTACAACGTATAAGTGCATGGTGCGAGTCGACATAAATGTTCCAAAAAGAACGACAATCCTGGATGCAACCACGCCAACTATAACTAATTGCTACATGATCTATTTGAATCCACTGTTGTCCGGTTGCTGGAGGGCGCCATGTAGCACAACGTCTAACACTACGTCTGAAGTTTGTACTACTTAAATATAGTTTATGTTCAGCGCAACTATCAAAAAGCCGTTCACAATTATCGTTCCGAGTTGAGCTCAGGGTGTGTCTTCCACCTAAATGAAATTCTGTGTTACTTAAGCGCCAAACTTGAGCACTCATGTCACCCATAGCGAGGACTTCGTGCTTTAATTAGTAAGGAGCTTAATTCGGAGTAAAAAGCGTCCTTGCTTTCTTCTGTGCTGCAATCGGTAGGAGCACATGCAGATACAACGAAGAGGCAACGATTATAACGGTTTTTGCTTTGATTTTAGTAGATGTACTTAAACGTGCCGCACACAATCGACTATTTAAAGAGATCCATTCAATTAAGCAAGATTCAGCTCGCGCGCTAAGAGCAATACCAACGCCCCATTTACCGGCGTGAGAGAATTCTGTGGAACCAGATGTTGAAAGCCAATAACGCGTAGATAGGGTTGGTGCAACCGGTGCTGTAATGCACGTAGGATACTATATTCTAGTTTCAGATACGCAACATATGCCGATTTCTAATTTATCCAACGTACGAGCAAGAGATTCTTGCTCTCTAAGTTGTTTTAATTTTCGCACATGAAATGCGCCTACGTTAAAATCTCACCTAGGTTTAATGAATGATCGTCTACTCGAACCATTTTCGATATTTAGCAACCTGGTATTGGACTCTAAACCAACCATATTTATAGTATCTAAAAGAGTATTTTTGTTAGATTTAGAAGAGGAAGGGGAAGGAAAGGAGGCAGAATCGGAGATAGAGTTGCCTGCAGTAGCCCGTTTTCGCTTTTCCACCCTGCGCGGCTCAGCAAATAAAGCGACCCTTTTTACACTGCGCGACGGCCGGTGCAGTATGTAATTATTGTAAGTTGTACTTTTCATAGTTATATGTGGACTGTAAAAGAACACTAGGTCGCCCATTCCTAGTGATGGTTTTTATTCTGAGTTTTCCTTCTCCTAGATAGTCTGCCAACCAAGGCTGATGAGCACTATCTGTCCAGATGCCAGTGGCCAAAGTTTCCTGCAGCAGCCGAAACTTGCCCTTTACGCCTGGACGCTTGCTCTCATTCCGTCACTAGAAATTTTTTTTAAATTTACAGTGCAGTTAGACCAAACTCGAGACTTCACATGAAACGGGATGATGGCTGTGTCCTTTTATGGCCCGACAAGGTTCATCCTACAAATCCCGGGTTCACTATCTTGAGTCCGCCGACCCATCCGTAGGAGCCGGTACTACGTCCTTATCCCACTATATATTTGTGTGAGGAATGTGGGATAATAGGACGATACACTCTCATAGATGAATGTGTAAGCCCGCAGTAGTGAATTTAACATATAAAGACTCGACAACACGACTTCAACGCTAACTCACTCTGTATAATATATATACCGAGTCTGTAAATGATGCCAAAATATGACTATTGTGGCTGTACCCGGTACGAACATTATTGTACATGGTACTAAAACTATGGTTGCCGAGTCGGTATATAGATCAATAAAATTGAGAATTACAACTATTTCCGAGCACCTGTTACTCCAGTAAATTCATACACTCTGTCCTTGAACTATATCTGTTATCACATTTCGCGGTAATCATGACATCATTCAAATCGTTATATAACAGTTAAGTACTGTTTGTGGCGGAGAGCTAATATATATGCAAGTTTGCATTAGGTGTTGCGAACCTAGTAACCAATTAGTACAATTATGATAAGAAGGATAATCGCAAGGAAGCATGAACAGAAACCTCTAATTTGTTTATTATTAATTAATTGCTCATTCTGAATCAAATTTTGCATTTACACTAGCATTATACTATAAATGCATCGTCGTTATTTTAATATTATTGCCAAGTAAACGGTAGCTTTACAATTTTACAGCCTGATGTCTGCCGGGCCCTATCCTAAATGTGACTGATGTAGTTTGTCTTTTGAAAGTGGTAACTCTATTTTATTTAACAAGATATTTTTTAATTAAGCATATTTTTCTTTCCTTTTAGGAGCGTCTTGCTAGATTAGCACGTTACAAAATGAGTATATCCGATCGTGAATCGCAATTCCTCAAGGAGAAAGAAGCTAAGCTAAATGGCATACTTGATAACCTTACCAAATTGAAAATCGAGAACGGAAACCAAACTGGAATTTCTGAGGTAACCGCATTGATACTTCGTTTATATCAGGCGTAGCGCTATACCAATTAAACTTTATTTATCTATTTGGCATTATGGTCATTCTGTTTGTTTTTATTTTTTCTTATTATTAAGCACACAATATATTGAAACCAAACGTTTTCTTTAACTTGGCTTATATTTGGTTTACAACAATGGTCACTAATATAAAGTATCGATAAAACATGAAATAGACATTTGTTCATATTTCTCTCTTTAATATAAAGTTTATTTAGGCATAATATTTGGGCCTTTCTAACGATTAAAGTTTAATTTAAAAATGGTGAGGATTGTCCTGATGATTTATTTATTTTGACAGATCGAGCGAATGTCCATATGTAGTTATATCCATTAAGGTATGTTTTATAAATTGCAATGGATTCTACAGTTGCATTGAGATATATATTTGCATGACATGTGCCAAATACTGGCAGCCTTACAAACTACTGTCATTTGGTAGAGAAGAACAATTGCACTTTTAAAGTTCTGCTTACAATACATTGATGTCTTTGTACTTAATTTCACCTACAGAATAACGTGAAATTGGACAGCAAGTGGTTAAATCCATCTGATTTGTTTATAACAGTGCCGAAATTTATGTATGATTTATGTTTTTATCATGTTAATGACATGTTTCTGGCGACAAATCTATAAGACATGTCCTAAAATCTACAGTCAGTGGCTTCAATATCTGTTTGCGTCTTAATCGTAGCAATATCAACTGAATAAAAAGTTTCTCACAAAATTATATATTTAAAATATTTTATTACATACTGTTGTTTATACGTTATGGAAGCATAACTTGTTGCACTCGCCCTAATTAAAGGACAATTTAATGTAGGCCACTTTATCTGATAACTTAAGAACGACAAAATTGCGGCTGTTTGAGTGCAGGTCTTTTGACGAAAAATCTGTTCAGAAGCTTTTCTAGTAGCTGCGCCTTCCGCTTTCATTCTAATTTTGTGTCAAAATTGGTTACTTTCGTACTATCTTTGACTGCATCTCTTAAAGTAACTGTCTGCTGCACATTCAATTGCCCCTAACACCATGGGTTACCGCAGATCTTATACCAGCGAGTAAGGCCTCCGGGCCCAACCTTGCTTTTCGATAGATTCTGATGTTGTTTTTATTGCTTTCATAGTCATACAGCAGATTGGTATTGAACGGTTCATTATTTGTGTTTAACGTTTTTACACCAAATCTAGCACACACTTCGTTAGATACACACAGTAATTGTTAAGTTAACATGATGAACTGTATTTATGAGCAAATCAGATGCAATCAAAAGTCAAATTCGTGTACTTGTTTTTTTGTCGAACACTGCTGCTAGGAAGCTAAAATCGCTGCTCGTGAAGGAGCCAAGGCCGAGTTGCAAAATCTTTTTGCGGAGGTTGTGGCCGCCAGGCGACGTGAGTCTCTTCGCCCTGCGATAGACAGCCAGCTAATCTGGTATCGAAGTGAAGAGCTCGAACGTGAAAAAGTACGCGCAATTCTTGCTAAGAAGGAGGCACGTCGGCTTTCAGCACCGGGTTCGGGAAGACGATGAACTACAACAAAGATTTTAGATTACAAATTCCTTTGCAATCTATTTTATGTATAATGATTACTATCTCGTATTACTGCAAACATTTCTCGTTGTGCATTTATGGCTAGCAATCAATTAATAAATGTACGATGTCTTGAATGTTTTTATTGCCGACACATTGTAAACATCAGAAAGAAAATTATCAAATAGGGCCTGATAAACTTTTACCACTAAACAATCATTGGTTATTTTGGAAATGACCAAAATCATTTCAAATCAGAACGGAATACGTATTGTTAATATACATGTAGTTACAATCCACATGTAAAATTGGAGCTTCAGTATATTTGCCTAATATTATGCTGTTTTATGTAAATGTTTCATTATATTCCATACTTTTGGTAGTTGGGAGCTATAGGAAAACGTTTTTCAAACCCATTGTCTTCGCCAAAACCTTTGGTGATTTATATATTCGCGACGTTCAATTTAGAGGAATTTATGCTAATCATAAAGATGTATTAATGAAAAGCTGAATATAAGACATTCAGTCCTATCTGGCAACTTATTTTGTGCCAAATATATAGAATCTGGATAAAGAAGCCATTCGTCCGGGCTTAGTTTTGGGTTTTTATTATGTCGGACAACGCAATATGGCATAATTTTCTGACATTTTATCATGACAACATTGCTTTATAACTTACATACTATATTATTACTAAGAAGCACAATCCTCTTATTTACTCACACTTAGTTTATTTCTTAATTACTTTTTCATTTAATCCATAAGGTTTAACCAATCAATCCTTCGGAATAAAATAAATAAATAATAAAATTAATCCGAACTTTTACATATTAATAAATAAATTTAAACAGTACCACTTTTGCACTGATTAAGAAATAACTCGTGATTTGTCCTCCTAACCGAATAATAATAAATAAATAAAATTAGTTGAGAACATAGCTTGTCCATTAAGTATTGTCAGTATAAACCAAGAATTCTATAGTGTCGAAACGGCAATTCATCCAGTGCACCGGTTTCGTCCTTATTGGGAACGCATTTTCACAGGACTCGAACCGCGGCAAATTCTGGCCAGTACATGATGAGATCCCAATAAGGACGAAACCGGTCTACTGAATGAATTGCCTTTTCTGCACTATACAATACTTCGCTTATACTGACATGTGTAAGTAATAATTGGGTCAGGTGTTTATATCAAGACCGCAACCTTGATTATAATAATTGTTATCACCACCCGCGCAACCAATGTTCGTTTAATTGGAAAATGTATTTGACATGCACGAATTTACACACTCGGTATATATATATATATATATATATATATATATATATATATATATATATATATATTCTTATAATTAGGAAAACACAAATAACAAAGTGGATAAAGGCCATTTATTCCGTGAATACTAATCATCTCTTATACAATCATAATAATATTTATACATTTTAGGCTTCAATTGATTATGCTAGTGATAACAAATATGACTCGTTTTTACTGCTGTTTCTTGTTTTGACTAGTTGGTGAGTGTATATGCGTTTGTGTTTGTGTGTATACGTGTTTGCATGTAAAGGTCATTCTCGCAGTATTGCGAAGTGATGTCTGATATCTTATCATTATTGTTTTGATAGCTTGAGAATTAACCATTTGTGCGCATTGTTCACTGTTACATATACAAGTGCTATTTTCCCAGTATAGTTGATCGTTTCACCTCGTTGCGCAAAGTTTTCACGTGGTAACAACGCCAGTGTTGATTGCAGTGTTAAACGCTCACATTGTTTGGAGACTTCTGTCATCGTATGCGCCTCTGTTATTTCCACTTCAGTTTGTTGCCAATCCGATTGTACGTTTGTTGATTCTAGTCGAGGGCCTGTTTGTTCTTGGCTGGATACTAGTAGATTGTTGTTGAATTTTGTTATTCTTGGCCAGTCGATAAGGATATCATGTTGATGAAACTTTTGAATATTAAGGTCAGGTGCTTGTTGTTTTATGTAAAGGGCTTCGTAGATAAATAATAATTTTTCTGATTTTGCTTTATGTAGAATTGTGAAATTGGTCGAATTGACAGGGTGCCCCGTTGCCAATATATGATCGGAAATAGCTGATTTTCCTGACGGTGGCAAGCCTTTGTTAATCAATTTCTGTGGCAAATGTTGCTGGATTCTGCTTATCAATTGCTTCTTCGTACGTCCGAATGTATAAATATGTATGATTGTATAAGAGACGATTAGTATTCACGAAATAAATGGCCTTTTTCCACTTTGTTATTAGTGTTTTCCTAATTATAAGAATACTGTGGTAAATTAAAAAGGAATGGACATAATAAATAAATATATATATATTCATTGTACCCTTTTTATGTGCAAAAACAAAAAGAAATTTTATCAGATATAAGAAAATTTTCTTTTCCAATTTATATATAAAGATATGTTCATGAGTAGATATTTGAGAAGACCATGCGAAAGAAAACTTTATATAGATGATAAAATTTCTTCTAAGATTTTTGTTAAAAACCTAAAATTACCTTTCATTCAAAAATTTCTTATATATATATATATATATATATATGATATATATATATATATATATTACCATGAAATGTCAATTAATGAGCCGGCTTATCTCAAAGGGTCAGCCGCAGTGAATATATATATATATATATATATAATTAAACAAGCATTGATTGCGCGGTCGATGATAGCATTTACTATAATCAGGTTTGCAAAATTGATAAAAACATCCATTACGTACCTACATATTGTCAGTATAAACTAAGAATTGCGTAGTGTAAATAAGAAAATTCATCCAATAGACAGGTTTTGTCCTTATTTGGAACTCCTCATGTACTGGCAAAATTTGCTGCGCACTGTGCTCGAACTAGGGTATGTCTGCTGCGGAATCTGGTGGTCTAACAACTAAGTCAACCTGCTGCGTCCTACATACAATGTTCCGTCATATTCTTAAACTAATGTTACTCGGTTAGTTCATTTATCTTTTACGTGGAACTCATATTGCATCCATTTATACATAAAGTTCCAACTAACCATCCTCAGTCTGCCATTACTGAACAGACACCACAATAGATTGGGATTTAAATTGAAATAACCATTTATAGAATTAAACAAACACTGATTGCGCGGACGGTGATGACATTTACTATTATCAAGTTTGCGAATTTGAGAAAAACACCTGATCCTTTACGTACTTATATTCTTTCAGTATAAACTCATAATTTATAGTGTAGAAGAGGAAATTTATCAAGTAGAACAGCTTCGTCGTTATTGGGAACTCCTCGTGTTCTGGCTAGAATTTGCCGTGGACAGTGCTCGAGCCTGGGCACGTCTGCTGCGGAATCTGGTGCTTTAACCCCTGAGCCACCCAGCTGCATACTACACACAATTTGCAGTCATAAACTAACACTAATGCAAAGTTGAGAAAAACACCTGATCCTTTACCTACTTATATTTTGTCAATATAAACTAAGAATAGTATAATGTAAAAAGGCAATTCATCCAGTAGACAGGTTTCCTCCATATTTGAAACTCCTCATGTACTGGCCAGAATTTGCTGCGGACTGCGTTCGAACTTGGATATATCTGTTGTGGAATCTAGTGCTCTAACAACTTACCTATCCTGCTGCACACTACACACAATTTTCCGACATATACTAACACTAATGTATCTCGGTTAGTTTATTTCTCTTTACGTGAAGCTCATATTGTATCCATTTAGACAGAAAGTTCCAAGTAACCATCCTCAGTCTGTTATTACATAACAGACACCACAATAGATTGTGAATTAATATTGAAAAAAACATTTATATAATTAAACGGTCATAGATTTCGCGGGAGGTGATAACATTTATTACAATCAAGTTTGCGAACTTGATATAAAATCCCGCACCATTACGTACTTACATTTTTTCATTTTACGCT
This sequence comes from Eudiplozoon nipponicum, assembly GCA_029291075.1. Classification (NCBI taxonomy): domain Eukaryota; kingdom Metazoa; phylum Platyhelminthes; class Monogenea; order Mazocraeidea; family Diplozoidae; genus Eudiplozoon; species Eudiplozoon nipponicum. The sequence goes on along the minus strand of JAQBSW010001215.1, from coordinate 101,652 downwards.
AAGAACTGTATGGTGTTGAAAAGGCAATTCATCCACTGGATCGGCTTCATCCTGATTGGGCACTTATCTATTGATGGGCAGAATTTGCCGCGGACAGGGCTCGGAATTTGGTTACGTCTGCTTCGAAATCTGGTGCTCTTAACCATAAGCCACCCTGCCTCACACTACACAAAATTTTCAGTCATATACTAACACTAATGTAACTCGGTTAGTTTTTTTCTTTTCAGGTGGAGCTCATTTTGCATCCATTTAGACACTATGTTCCAAAAAACCATCCCCATTCTGTCATTACTGAACAGACACCACACCAGATGGGTATGTGGTATTGAAGTAAACATTTCTACAATTAATCGAACATTGATTACACGGGCGGTAATAACATTTACTATAATCAAGTTTGCGTATGTTATATAAACACGTGACCCATTAATTACTTTCATTTTGTCAGTATAAACTAAGAATTGTATAGTTTACGCGGCATATTCTGGCCACGTGTATTACAGAACTTGTTGCACCATCCTTATCTACGCATTATTGGCTACTAACATATGGTTCCACAGAGTCCTCTCAAGCCGGTAAATGGGGCGTTGGTATTGCTCTTAGCGCGCGAGCTGAATGGATCCCCTTAAATAGTCGATTGTGTGCGGCACGTTTAAATACATCTACTAAAATCATAGCAAAAAACCGTTATCATCGTTGCCTCTTCGTTGTATCTGCATATGCTCCTACCGATTGCAGCACAGAAGAAAGCAAGGACGCTTTTTACTCCGAATTAAGCTCCTTACTAAGTAAAGCACGAAGTTCGGATATAGTCCTGGTTATGGCTGATATGAATGCTTAAGTTGGTCGCTTAAGCAACACAGAATTTCATTTAAAGGAAGATACACTCTAAGCTCGACTCGCAATGATAATGGTGAGCGGCTTTTGGATAGCTGCGCTGAACATAGACTATATTTAAGTAGTACAAATTTCAGACGTAGTGTTAAACGTTGTGCTACATGGCGTCCTCCAGCACCTGGACAACGGTGGACTCAAATAGATCATGTAGCAATTTGATATAGATGGCGTGGTTGCATCCAGGATTGTCGCTCTTTTTGGAACACTTATGTCGACTCCGACCATGCACTTATCCGTTGTAGATTTACTCTAAAATTTTCGAACAACCGTCCATCCGACAAAACTATGAAAATATTCTAAAGGCTAATCTAACTGGTCTGAATAGCGAAAATCCGAATATACTTTGGTCCAAGATAAGTTCCACTATGCACAATGAAGGTACTACTGTAAGTGGCATAGCAGGCCCCCGTAGAAATATTCACTGTCTCGCTGGAAAATCTATGGAGATACTCGAAATAAGGCGCCAAATTCCACCTGGCTCGACTCATAATAATACCGGTCGCAATATAAGACGCCAGCTTAAGCGCAGTCTAAAGGGCGATCTCGAAAACTTTTGGAAGAGAAAGGCTGAAGAAATGGAAGTAGCTCTCGCGTCAGGTAATAGTCGCTGTTTGTTCCAGCTTATCCACGCAACAGGTCCGAGTAAGTATGCGAAACTATAAATGATATTAACAACGAATTAATAACCGATAAATAAGTCGTCTTGACAGGTGGGCTGAACACTTTAGCGATCAATTTTCTTGGTCACCCGCGTCAGTTCCGATTCCCGAAAGAATGTCTGCATCAACGGTGTGGAATTTTTGTCCGGAAGAACCATCCGAGTTAGAAGTATGCGATGCAATCCTATCTCTTAAACACCGTAAAGCCGCAGGCTCCGATGATTTGCTTCCAGGATTGTTTAAGGACGGTGGCGATATAATTTCAGGAGCATTGACCAAACATTTTCATACGATATGGAATGAGGAAACCGTACCACTTGACTGGAATGAGTCGACCATCATTACCATCTTCAATAAAAGCAATCTTAATTCGTGCGATAATCATCGTGGTGTAAGTTTGACTCCGGTCGTATCAAGGTTATTTGCTTCGATTATCCTACGTCGTCTTAGCGCTACACGTGAATCACATACAAGAGAAGAACAGGCCGGATTCCGCACAGGACTAGGTTGTATAGATAATATTTTTTACATTAAGGCATGTTCTCGAACAGAGACATTTATATTACCGTCCCACAATAATCGTCTTTATAGACTTCAAGGGTGCATTTGATTCGGTGGATCGCAATGTTTTATTCCATATCTTGTCGAAAAGCGGTGTGCCCACAAAATTTGTTAATATTATACGAGCTCTCTACACAAATACTTCTGGTCGCGTTAAGGTCAACAACGAATTAACGCATAAGTTTACAACCAGCGGTGGTTTTCGTCAAGGTTGTCCACTTTCCCCATTTCTGTTTAATTTTGTAATCGATGCTATAATGAACAACACTCCCACACATTCAGGACGCTGGAGTTGAAGTTCTCCCGGGAGATAAACTAGTCGATCTTGACTATGCGGACGATATCGTACTATTATTCGACAATCAGCATGCTGCCCAGACCACCTTAAATAGATTAACAGACGTTGTTCTGTCTTTCGATATGAAATTCGCACCCTCTAAATGTAAGATACTGTTACAGGATTACCCACCACTCACTCCAACTTTGCAACTGCAGAATGAAGATCTTGACATAGTCGACAGGTTTACATATCTTGGGAGCTCTATCAATAACGTAGGCAATATGTCCGACGAGTTGAGAATACGGATCGCGAATGCCAGAGTAGCTTTCTCGAACCTTCGTCATTTATGGAGAAACGCCAATATTTCACTCTGCCTTAAAGGTCGTGTTTACAATGCATCTATACGCGCAATCTTACTATACGCTAGTGAAACTTGGCCTCTTAGAGTTGATGATCTGAAACGCTTACAGACATTCGATCATCGATGTTTGAGAAGTACAGCACATGTTGGTTACCAACAACGAATAACTAACATTGACATTCGTAGACGTATTTTTGCATCTGACAATAGGTGCTCGTCGTTAGAAAAACAAATAAGGCTCCATCAACTTCGTTGGCTCGATCACGTTTTGCGTATGCCCTCATTTCGATTACCCAATAGAGCTCTGTTCTCTCATCCAGCACCAAATTGGCGTAAGAAACAAGGTGAGCAGATTTTGACATGGCAGAAACAGTTAAAGTCACATACATCCAAATTGGGTAGTATAGGACCCACTCGTCTGCCGGAATAGGGTCCTCGTGCGCATTACAGCTCTTGGTTAGAAACCCTTAGCGATATGGCATCGAATCGAGCTCAGTGGCAGTCTTGTTGCAGATGTCTAGTAGAATCATATTCGTAACTTTCTTTTCTTAGTAGGGCAAAGTTAGCTGCGAGGTTTGTTTATGACGTGATACAGTGTAATCCGCAAGGAAGCTGTATTGCTGATGTCGCCTTGCCCGAATGCTAACTTGGCCTTAATGGTGTTGTGGAGAGGTTTAGTTTGCCTCATTTCTGTGAGTTATCCTGATAAATTTATTCATACTAGCAAGGTATTCCTTCTCTGTCTCGTAAATCTCAATAATAATTTGTCTAAATTCACTTATATACTTTTTTTCACTCCTTATAGTTATATGGCAGTGAAACATTAGTCACTTGACTTTTGCTTGGCTGGACATGATGATAATGATATTCTGGCCAGTACAGGATGAGTTCCCAATTATGACGCAACCGGTCAACTGGATGAATTGCCTTTACTACACTATACAATTCTTAATTTATGCTGAGAAAATGTTAGTACATAATAGGTCAGGTGTTTATATAAAATTGGCAACTTTGGTTACAGTAAATACTATCACCGCCCGGCAATCGATATTCGTTCAATTAAATAAAATAAATATGTATTTTGTATAAGCGCATCTTATGATAATTTTCCTCATTGTAGGAAGATGTGTGCTTTTGTATATTGCGTTTTTATTTCTATTCGCTAATCTTCCGACCCATGTTTTATGTTTTGTCGTAGTCTGTGGTTAAGTTTCAGACATGTGTGCCTCTGTGAAACAGGGTGTGCCTCAAGAACAACTTAGTTTTATCAATATGAAAAAAAACGAGTTATAATGTATGTATGTGGTTTTTGCGTACGTACGAATTATTAATAATAGTCTCGTCTGCTAATGCTATTTTTATTTATTGAAGAGTGCGATCTAATCCTAACGTGAATATAAGTAGTAGAGGCAATTACGTAATAATCGTTTATCAACGTTACTTTCTATGCAAATCAGCATAATAAAATCTTTACCCAACCTAACGATGTTGCAAAACTGTGATTTTTCAAGTGGTCTGAGCAGAATCTTGATTATCGAATAATTGTATGATAACATCTGTATAGTCAAGATCAACTAATCTTTCGCCCTGCATCCTTAACGTATTTAAGCCTTTAGGTCATGACACTATTTCAAAATTAATCGAATGTAAAGATAGTGGGCATCCTTGATGAATACCACTGCTGTTAGTGAATACGTGTGTTAATTCGCTGTGGTCTTTAACACGACCAGAAGTATTCGTGTAAGGAGCGTGCGTAGTATTTAAAAATTTCGTCAACATCTTACTTTTCGACAGAATATCGAATAGAAAATTGCCGTCTACAGAGATAAATGACGTCAAGAAAGACGTCAATTTTCAAGAACGTGTCTCAGGGTAAAAAATTATCTATTTACCTATGTCCAGGCCGGAAACACGTTTTCCTAGTTTGTGATTCACGCAAAGCTATAAAACGGCATAATTTATTTGAAGCAAATATCCTTGATACGACGTAAGTCAAGCTTTTACCACGATAGTTACCACACGATTTACGACTGCCTTTTTTAGAAGATATGCATGATGGCAGACTCCTTCCTGGCAATCGGCTCGGCCTCATTCGTTATTGTACAATAACGTTTAGTTAATGTTCCTGTTATTATGAGAGTACCAAATGCGATTTTCAAAACGATCGACAATCCAGAATGCAATCACTGCACCTATAACTAATTGCTGCATAATTTCAGTCAACGATTGTTCAGGTGCTCGTGAACGCCATTTGGCGCAACGCCTTAACCTATGCATAATCATTGCCTCGAGCAACCATTTGACAGACGTTCACCATTCTCGTTGATCCACAGATGAAATTCTGCTTTTTTCAAGGCTTCCATTAAGTTAAACAAATTTCAGGTCGAGAGCTAACGAGAAAAGGAGGAAATTCCATAGAAGCGTAATGCATGCAAGATCCTATATTCCGTTTTCGGATACGTCAGAACGAGGGATTTCTGTTATTCATTTTGTTTTAATGCTCGAACGTGAAATGCGCTGGTATTGGGTACTAATATAGGCTTAGTGAATGGTAGTTTACTTGATCTGTTTTCGAAATCTTGTAATCCAACATTGGACTCAATATGATCAGCACCAACCAAATTCATAGCATCTAAACTAGAGCTAATGTTAGGTGGCCAAAATTTTCTTCAGTATTCTAAACCTGGCATTCGTCCTGGACGCTTATACCCACTCAGTCACTACTCATTTAGCAGTGTTACCGCGTAGTTACACTGTACTGGAAGCTTTACATGAAACAATGATTGTTTTAGTCCATTAGAACCGGAAAATTCACGCTACAATTACTACACTAACTAATTAATTCCAACCGGTCGTCACGCCTTAAATTTCAATGGTTATTTGGTTATTTGTAAAATACGTATACAGATAATCAATAAAAAGGAAACTTTTGGCATTTGTTTTAATGGACAGGTTTATGCAAGCCACAGATATTCTAGCGTTTCCAGCGATCCATGCAATTATAAAAGCTCAGCTTGTGAACCAAGGAGAATTCCGACCAAGGTTGGTGAGCACTTTCTGACCCAGGTTAATTGCCAATACTTTCTTAAGCAACTGAAGCCTGTCATTCGCGTCTGGCACATTTGAGTTGAATCCTTCATTACATTTGACGCTGAAGGCTACGAAAAAACAAAACCGAATATGGACTTGGATACCACCATGAGAACAGGAATTATTTGGGTTACCATTAACGGTGACAGATTACACATCACACTTGTCAGGTTATCCTAGCAACTCTATCGAACAGCTGGAACGGAATGAAGTCCAGGTCAACAATCTCGTGACTGTATATCATTAGGTGCGATATCAGCAAAACGATTATGTCGTACCATACCGTAAAATGTGTGAAATTATGTTGGTCGTTAGGAGCAAATAGGGCTTTCTGGAGACGCATGGTTATACATGAATTATTATTCGCACAGGCTCTTCCGGAACCCACTATGTAGTAGATCCAGTTCATTGCTTATGAACTTGCATTAAATTAAAAACTCTACCTAATCATCTGCATCATAAATCATCTGTAATTTTAATGAACACATTCACATAGTCGTGATTTAGATAAATCGATTAACTAGAACAGATAGTACACACCCCCGAAACTTAGAATTTCATTTTCGTGCGATTCATATTCGAACCAACACCAGCGCGAGTAAAAGCATCTTTTCTAATGTATAAGATAGAATGCACGCATTCGGAATTTCTAAGTCTATTTGCTGTCATGCTCTCATGATGACCATATCGAAACGCTTCAATACATGTGGCTTAATGTTGTCTTGCTGCATTTTGCGCCTTGTTAAAAATGCATGGTCTGGTCTCGTCTTCAAACTATTTCAATAAATTTAATCACAAATCGTGAAAACGATTAATACAGTGATGGAATAGTTTACATTTATTTAAATTAAAATCGTTTTGTGAATGCTTTGCATAAAATTGAACCAAAATTTGAAAACGATTTACTGATGGATAAATGCCATCGTTGGAAAAAATTATTTAATTTTTTAATAATTAAAATAAAACTTGTTAATGGTTTAACACATTCTGGATTTATTAATAAAAATAAGCCAAAAGTAGGAAAGATTGTAGGTTTAGAATATAAGGATGACTATAGAATGCCAATAAATAAATTATCAAAATGGAATACAGAAATAGCTTAAAACGAGCTTAGGAAACAATTTGACAATAAGCATAATCTTAAGTAAAAATAGTAATACAGGAACTCGAGGTAAAGAAATTCTTTTCGGTTAAATTCTAGCGATTTCCACATTCTGGTGCCAACCCTTCTGCATTCTAACTTTAAAACATGATTTATAAGGCGTAAGACTCAATTGTGCACAAGCTTCACGCCACACGGTCTACCAACGTTTAACAATGGCTTCGTTTCTAGATGCATAAAATCATCCTATGTATTTTAACAAATAGAATGGTGAAACGAATTTCCAATATATTTACACATAATCATGTTACGTTCGCATAATATCAACGGTGGCAAAAAATACCTTCAATTTTTATGTATATATTCTAGTAAAATGGTGTTCCATTTCCACATGCGTAGTTACATAAATATTCCAGGTATTGCAGTTATGAAAGTCTGATTACATGCAATACACGGTCCTCAAATAATTATTAGTTCGTAGTTTGGTTCGCAGCAGTTTTAGTTTTTACTAAGTAATCCTAGATGTTTACTAAAATATATCGACAATCCATCATTAGAGACTGGCATTCCCGTTTGTATGATGATCTGTGAGAATTTTTGACACTGGACTAATTGAGCCTCTTCAATACGCCAGACATTAACATAAGTTGGGAAGACCGGGCGACTGGAGGTTATCTACCGTTATTACAAATATAAAATTCGTGATCCAATATATATATATATATATGACAAGATATTTTATCAATTTATTGGTCCAGGAGCTTTATTGAAATACCGGTAATGCACTAAAATAGCCGCATAAGTTAGTTACAATATATTCCTTAACTATGTAGGATAAAATATTTAGACAAGTCTCACAAGTTTCTTGAATGGTTAGATTATTTCACTTTATAAGGCTGCATTTTAAATCATTAAATACTTCCATCTTAGTTTTTGTTCTAAGTTAACACGAAGCGAGTCCACACTGCGTTTGCAATGCTGTCTAATCCAGCTGGCCATTGACAAACACTGTCAATTCCCATTCCGATATAAATGAAAAGCCACTAGTTCTTGGTAAATGCACTAGTTCATATTGTAAACTGATAAGTAGATGCTAGTACCATGAACATTACCGACTACATATTGTGTCAAGAATTGGGTAACAGTTAAACGATGCAAGCAATAATACTGTCAACTTCATAAATAGTTTTCAGCGAAGCGATCTCAAATCCAATTCACAATATGTAGGTAATAAACCTTCAAATGGTACGAACAATACGGATTTGGAGAACCAGTGTTGTCAAAATCAACATGAAAAGACAGTATGAACCCATTTATTGCACAAGATTTTGCTGGAGAATCAGGTGTTCATAATGGTTCTTGTTCTCAATTTTGATGAAAGTATGCTAATTTTTAACATTTTATCGCTGCTAACATTCACAGGCTCGTAAATATTTGATACAGGAAGTTGGCTCTGAAGTCGTATTACTAAATACTCTCCTGCTCTAATACCCATTTATATTGAAGATGACAGCATCTAAAGTTCCCACATTTCTTGACCAGATGTACAATATGTTTTGGGTCATAACTCCGACTCGTATTGATAAAATATGAGCCACACAATCTCAGAAGCACCGATGTCATGTTCCAAAAGGGTTTTGCTAACCAAAATTTGTCATCACTGTTGATACAGTGAGACGTCATTAAGCAAGTGATATTGCGAATAAAGGAATCCGATAATGAAAGCACTCGATTAACTCCGTGGTTTAAACTATCTACTGAAACTGTTTCCTTGCATGACAAGCATATTCGGCATACCTTAAATAGATGTGCCAATTATAACACATCAAAAGCAGCAGGAGTGAACAGATTTTTTAATTATTATTTTCCTACATCCCACCTCACAATAACCAAAATCATACTGCAAAAGTACATCCACTCACTAAGCTAAGCCATGACGGATGACCAATTTTACTGCCATCTGCTAACTTCATATGCACGATGTAAATCCAGCCACCTCTAATACATTCGTTCACATTACCAAGCTACTACAACACGAATGGCGAGAGTTAAAGTGATCGCAATATAAAAGTTCGATGGGTAAAAATGTTAATCAGCATAGTCCGGAATGTTGTACATCGGTGTTAGCTTGTGATGCATTATTAAATGAAGAGAATATAATGTATGTAAAGGGGGAACGACAAATGTACACCGTTGAATAGCGTCCAATCGTTTTAAATGAACCCACCCGAATGGTTTCAAAACGAGTCAAATTTATTCAAAACAGAATTATTTTCTTATTTTAAAGTGATAAATGCTTTAAACCAACTTGATACAAATAAAAAAATTTCATTCAAACAAAATAATGGCATTCGATACATAAAAGGAGGGCATGTCATCAAATCATGTTGATAAAACAATTGTATCCTGTATACAGTAAACCAGAAAATCATAGTTTAACAAATTGCAATAGCGGGATGCTATTTAGGTCAGATAATTAATTTTGTCAATTCTTTTAAACATTAGTTCTGACTTCTGCATTACTTAATGATTGGCTTAAGATTTCCAGGTTCCTCTCACCAAATACTAAAATGTTGTGCTTTAAATGGCTGTGTAATACTAATTCCCAGGCAGTGAAAAACTTCTCATCACAGTTGGCACAATAAATTTTTTCCGGCTCGCCACCTTAACGAAATTAAATAAATAGTAAGAACGGAAACAATTATATTTTTTTAAAAATTAAATAAAAAATAAATGCAACAGAAGTTCTAATCTTAGAACACAATACATTTAATACCAAAGAGATAACATTATATATCAAAATTTATGTCAATAAAAAGCATAAATCGCATTTTCACCACATGTATACACAGAAGACAATCAATTTTCCAAACAAATAACTATGGTACAATTTACAGCTATGTGAACGGGAAAGCCAATTTTCGCTTTTCCACAGGACAACTCGAGTGTCAACGAAGTCATAATGCCGTTCATTGTGTTCGTGATGACGATAAGCATATTTGGGTACCATGTACACGGTAGTCAACACCCACATTATCTTTTTTGCAGCCAATACATATTTGGGTGGAGTTTACTGGATTGTGAGCACATTCTTAAAAAAGAATGGCAATTGCTTTCATCAGTTACCGGTGAACTTCGCAATAATGCAACCGACTCGACTAGCTGAAAACACGTCGGGTCTGAAATTTCCATAGCTATGACTATTCTTGACAATTACTTGACTCAATCATAAAAATTGGAAGTCGATAGAAATATACGTATTTCCGAAAAAAAGCAGTTTACCTAAACATCCCATTTAAGTGGGTGCAGTTTTCTGGATAGCAAAAAAAAGTTGAAAGATCATAGACCGATCAACCAACACGGTTAATTATTCTAATGACAGAACCTTTAATATTAAACGCCTGTTTTACAACGTTGAATGCACGTCAGCAAATGCGCAATGTATCGTTGAAACCTCATACGTATGTTCTCTAGACGTAGCATTCAAGATAATTACCAAATGCAATAACCGAAAGGAGATATTCACATACGAATTTTTATTGATAAACAAACCGCAGCCGGATTTATGCAAGAGGAAGAAGCATGTTCGGGCATTGAGTTATAACTGGTGGTGATGCACGATGTTGGTAAGTTGTTCTCTTATTTCATACTATTTTCACGTATATATATATATATATATATATATATATATATATATAGGCCCATACAAAATAGAAAATGTAGATGTGAAAAGAGGTAGGTACTTGAGAAGAACATGAGAAAGAAACGGTTCTTTTATCTGATAAAATTTATTTTTTTCTTTATGCACATGGAAGAGGTAAAAATTGTTAAATTTAAACAATAGTCGTTGTACGTTGTCAAAAATAGACAGCGGTTAACGAAACAGGATAAATCAACGAAGATGGTTTTCCCACACTTACTAACTAAATAATAATACATGCGATTGGTACTATGACAAAATCTTACCAGCGTTGCAACGACAGTAGGATTGGGAGGCAGGCGCCAGCTTGCAACCAGTTACTTTATGTGAGATGAGATCATCGAACTTCGCAAACAACTGACGGCACTTCCCACAGATAAGGATGTCTCCGGATCCAGTTTGCGTGTTTTCTTGTGTAATCAAACGAAAAGTAAATAAAGTAAAGATAAATAGTGTTCGGCATAAAGAAATTGACATTCGTGTATGTAGCTACATTTAAATGAAAGAAATTGCGGTAACATACAAATGCATACATACTCAATCCAGTAAATTTCGGTATTTGTAAAAAAATGAATTAAGCTTAATCAGTGCATAGGACGTCGTTTAAACGAAATTGATCACTAAAATATGTTCTTGCTGTTTAGTGAGTTGACTGCCAAAGACACGCACATTTGAGTGTAGAAATATTTCGATAGAAAATGTAGGCATGAACAAAAAATAACTTTTTAGTAATGAATATACAAAAAGGTATTTGTTGTATTCTGTGTCTTATCATTAACATAATCGAAAATTAATCAAAAAAGATGAACGGACATTTATTGCGATCTTGATAAAGACACCTTTCGCATTATATAAATAGCGTTTTCAGTTTAAACTAAGTATTGTATGTGAATATAAAATAAAAAATATAAATTTTTTCCTTATTGGGAATTCTTCCAGTACTATCCAGAATTTTCCGTAGACAGTAAGTGAAGAATTCGCAATAAGGATGAAACCGGTGTACTGATTGAATTTCCTTTTCCACATTATACAATGCTTAGTTTATACTGACAACTGTATGCAAATAGTGGTAGTGGTGCTTGAATCAAAAATCGCAACCGTGATTTAAATAAGTCTGATCAGCGACTATTAACAAATGACCAAAAATTTCCTGAAAACATTGTTATCAAATGAAATACATTTTTAAAACTAAAGTGTAATGTACAAATTTTAGAAAGCTTTTTTCACAGTTTCCTAATAACGAAGCAACTACCGATCTTTATCATCATCATCATCATCATCATCATAATCATATGTGCAATATCCTCAATACCCAGCTAAACGAACAAAATAAATTCGTGCATGATTTGAATATGAATTGGTGGATTGACTGTGCGCGCATTAGCATAAAAACTTCCTGTTTGTTGTTATATAAATCAAATTGAATGATATTTTGCTTTCGAGAAGTTGAATATATAAAGCCAGAGATATTACAGTGGAGTTTAGTCCTGGCGGATATAAAGTAGCCTATTCTAATTATGCTGTATATTTCAGGTTTATAATAAATTTATGCTTCATTAAAAGACTAATTTCTCAATTTAAACTATAAACTATTGAGTTATGTGTTGTTATACCTGGAATTTGCAACATATTGTTCGACAGTAAAGCACGACCACCACGGACAGCAATACAAAAGTCGCTAGTAACTACCACTGCCACATAAATATTGGAAAAAAAATCTTCTAAAAACAAAATTAACAATACATTTTTAATAGAATTTTTTTAATTTGTCACTTAGTAAGGAAACTTAGCTAATAGGGGTACAGTTACCAAGATAAAACACAAAGTGAGGCAAACTAAACTTCTACACAAAACAACGATGGTCAGATTAGATAAAAGGCAAGGCAAAACCAAACACGAGGCTTTGCATTAAACATGATGATGGTTAAATCTCATTAGACAAAGTAAGGTTCCTGATAACACTAGCAGGCTGAATAGCTAGTGCACACCGGTCGTCAGGCCGGAAATTTAAATAGCTAAAACAATGGTTTTTATACGCTAATGTATTGCTGCACTGCCTGTCTCCGTTTTAGTGCTGTAGAAGAACGCCTAATCGCATATTTCAAAGCCCATAGTTTATTATGAAGTTCAGAGAAAATAAGAAACAATATTAAGGTTACATTAAACAGGTGTAATTACATAAAAATATAAGAAAAGTTTAAGTATCAGCAGACCTGAAAAAATTAACTCGAACGTATTTTGGCACTACAAACCCTATAACAACTTAATTCATGGATTAATCTAGCTTGAAATTTGTTATAAAATTCAACGTTAGAGACAAAGGCGTTCTCGAAAGAAACTTACCTGCTTGATATTTATTTACATGTAACCAATTGTTCGTTTAATTGTTTAACTAATTAAAAGAGGCAGCTAATACTAAAATGAAAGCCATTTAGGCTAACCGCATATAACTGAATCTTGCTTAAATCCACAAGTAAATATTGTTCAGCTGGTTTATTAAATCAAAAACAAAATTTTCACCGTTTATAAATGTGTTTGTTGTCAAAAATATTAATTGAAGCTTTTCATTAAACATTACCTGACACGCTGTTATTCAGTGAATAGCACGTTCGTTTAGCAGCTGTGCTGCTGAGATCTGATTCCAAATTGTAGTTTATTTGCCCATTTCTACTATTTTTGAAGGGATAATACTTCATGCGCTTTGCTGCAGCACTACCTGGCAACAATGGAATATTTGGCTGAATTTGGGGCGCGAATCCAACACCGCTAGTACCACCGACTGTTTGTGACGAAAATCCATAACTCTGTGACGATGCCTGTTGGTTGTATGGATGCCCGAATTGTTGAAAGCTTTCCAAACAATTAGAACCGCCAACAGGCGATTTTATGGCACCAGTTGAAGAATAAAAAGCTGCTGCGTACTCAGGACAAACAAATTGTTCCAACGCCATTTGCATCATCTCAGGACTTACATTTTTTACATGTAAAAACAACATTTTACACTGAAGAATATATTTACTTTATTAAATACGTTAACCAACTATCAAAATTAATGTTAAAGATTTAAAATAAAACATTGGACATATTGTTTTAGCCAGTCGCATAAAAAGGTAGTTATTGTCTGCTAAAAGTACTTACGTGTTTCGAATTTTTTTGGTTATCAAAAAAACTAATTGGAATCAGGTACCAATTGAAACTTGCTTTTAAAAGCGGAAATGCAATTTTGAATCAGACATTGCCTTAATGATTTTAACACACCAATAGGACAAAGTTAAGACTAACTTTGAAATTGAACCTCTCGGAAAGTAGTATCAAATGCTGGTATATGTCTAAAAGCGGATAAAGGAGGAGCTACAGTTCTGATATATCAATCTGATCATAATAAGAAAATTTTATCACAGTTAAGTAATGCAGAATTATACACCAAAATAACAAAAGACCCAACGAATAGGTTACAAGGGCAAGTAAAATTATTAATCAATAATATGAATTCTAGTGATGAATTGGTTTCGATCTATCGTAACACTCTCATACAAAGAGATAAAATTGCACAAGGAGTTTATGGTTTAGTTAAAGTGCACGAGCCTGGTATTCCATTAAGAATTATTGTGAATGCCCAACACTCCCCAACATATAAAATTTAGAAGTTTTTGTACTTTACTTTACTGCGGCTGACTCCTTTTGGAGGATAAGCCGGCTCCATTGATTTCATGGAGTTTCTTGGGAATTTGGTACAAGTGGTGTCTCCTCACCACTCGGCTTTTTGATCGAGGACGCACCTCTAGCCTTTGCACATCATAGAATAAAAAAATATTCCTATTTATTAGAACATCCCTTGTTAAACTCATGTCAATTGATCGAAATTGGGAGACATATTAATGATCTAGAACCATGGTGATAATGAAATGGTAAATTTAGCTAATAGAATGAGCGAACTTCAATTTACTCTGGTATGGGAATCATCAGGTGTATTACCAAATGGATGTAAAATTAATCAGAAATGGTCAGAAATTAGATAGGAAGGATAATTATTCCGGAATTCTTCTTAATTTCAAGTCCAATCACCCATATCGTAAGAAAATCGGCATCTTAGGTTAATATATATAAAGCATTGGAAGCTAGAATTAGGTAGACTGTGTATTTTATTAAAGGCTAATGGTTATCCTCTTCATTTAATAAATGCAACAATGATTGATATCGTGAGAAGATTTAATCCTAATTTGAGGTACATGGAAGCGGACAAGGAGAAGGAAGAGCGTATGGCCATGGTATTACCCGACTCTATATTAAGGAGGAAAATGAAATCAATAGTTTTAAAATACAATATAATGACAGTTTTAAAACAGTCCCTTAAATAAGGCACTATGCTCCCTAATCACATAAAACTGCATGTATGGACATATTGCTAAATCTGATCTTGCTCGTCATGTAGTGGAGACTGGACAGACTAATAACTGGGATGATTGCAAACGCACAGCAATATGCAGTCGTAATAGGGTGACAAGATTGATTAGAGAATCTATCGAAATTAAATCTAGAGATAATATTATGAATGAAATAGCTATTGAAAAATCATTAGGTTCAACTTGGAATACCACATAACTTAATGACATTAAAAGACGATTACATTAATTGAAAACTGAAACTGGCTCCAGTTAAAGATTAAAAACATCGGATTAAGTTTGACTTATTATTCAAGTAATAGCTAATCAATTCTAAAATTCACATATTTTGGTTTTGTAACTCTTAGTGATTTAAACACTTATTTTTGTCTTGAAACCTCACCCTACCTATTGAGATCATTCTTATAATACAGCATTTCACCATCATCACGCCAAAATCGACTGTTTCACTGCCATATAATCATAAGAAGCGAAAAATATAAATAAAAGCAGAAATAATAATTTTGACAAAAATTATTAGTGAGATTTGCGAGAGAGAGATAGAAAGAATACCTAGCTACTATGAGTATATTTATCAAGATAACTTTCAAAAATGAGAAAATCTAAACCTCTCCACAAAGGGTAAATTGTTATCTATTAACTGCAGTTTCATTTAGATGTACTATCATGTGTATCAATTATATTTAGCTGAATCTTTTCATTTATGTATACGCATACACATACACATGCATGACGTGCGCCTATTTAATGTTACGACAATAACTGTTATTAACAAGTCTCTCCTGAGTACAATCTGAGTGGTTTGAATTGAAACTTAGCAAGTGCTCTGGTTATTCGGATTTATAATATTATCATTCATAATGACATGTATTTCTGAATTATTGGTCTCCCCACCAGAAAATGTAAGGACAATCTCAGTTACGTCATTTTACATGGAGTGCATCAAACAACTAGTTAACGCATTCAAATGGTAAATTCTAATTCAGCTACTCTAGTCTCACTTAGTTAGATGAACATAACAGTTGCGGAAATGCACACACACACGTGACACGCGAACACCTAGTGTAGGATCAGTCTAAAGTACAACTAATATGGCCAGAGGAAATATCGCGCTTGCTCCATTAGTTCGTTTTGTAAAGCTGATGAGAATGGACCAACTGAAGAAGGCTGCCGAAATCTCTTATTAAAAAAAAGAAAACCGGTATCAGTGCTGCATTAGTCAAAACGCAGATCATCATCATGCACAGCCATACAAAAGCCAAAAGTGACTAATATTTCACTGTCATATAACCATAAGTTGTTCATGGTTATATTTGGACTGTAAAAGAACACTAGGTCGCCTATTCCTAGTGAGGATGGTTCGTATTCGGAGTTTTTATTCTCCCAGATGGCATGCCAACCAAGGCTGACGAGCATTATCTGCCCATATTCTAATGACCCAAGTTTCCTTCAGCAGCCGAAGCTTGCCTATCGCATCTGGTACGTTTGCTCTCATTCCGTCACACAAATTTAGCAATAAAAGTTATAGCGCATTTACACAAAACTAGAGGCTTCACATAAAACAGGATGATGGCTGCACCCTCTTAGACACGACAAGGCTCATGTTATAATTCCTGGGATGACTAGCTTGTGCCCACCTGACGTCAGACAGAAATTTCGATGGCTACGGACCACATAAAATTTGCAACCGCTGTTGAAATGTTTCTGATACAAATATATTAGGTTTAATTTAACTAGTATAACTAAGGGAACACGAATAAATTACTCCGTATTCTGCAAACAAAATATACTAAACGCTTAAGCAATTTGTTCAAATAATGTTTAATTGACCGTGTCTATCGGTTATATATCTTTTCAAAATCCCATTACATTCCTCAATTAAAAGAGAACAAAAACCATATTGTGTGCAAAATACCGGAGTCGTAAATCTTCAAAATAATAAATTGGCCTAACACGCAACGACCGGAGAGAACGTGCATGTGGTTTTCAACATTTTTCTCTACTTTCGAAGGATATCGGGTTTTATTTTCAGATTCTCGGGATTTCTTGTCCGATTTCATCTCTAGGATACTCAAGGAATCTACCTACACATTTTTTGGAATTTACCTTCAGTTAACAGGATCTATTTCTAGCCCACCCAATTTTTCCGTTTATTTCTGCATTTTAATACCTATTCTTTTTCGCTCATCAATACTCATTCTTTTCGTCTCTTTTACCGTAATCAACATTAATTCTACTCTTCTATCTAACTCCACCATGAACCAACTTTCGTCGCCAGCCCCCATCTCCCCGTTCCTCACCCAAAAGATTATCTCCAATATTTCTGATCTCCAACAGCAAATGGCGGACATCACAGGATTACTTGGAGCACTGACCGGCAACCTTTCAGTCTCCTCCGTTCAGCCCCATTTGTTGCGTCAAGCGGATGCGTTTCTGAATGGGGTAGCCAGGGAGGTTGCCCTGCGAAACCACAACAAGCGAAACCTCTTTCTTTGGTCTCCGCGCTCCCCACTCTCAAAGGACGATCTGGCCTCAGATCTCATCAGTCAAATAGGGGAAAACTTTAGCCACCTTAAAGAGATCTCCTCGGGAAAGGGTCGAGCCTTCATTCTCTCCTCGCACAAAAGACTGTCTGACGATGAGGTTCGTCATCTCAAATTACATTCGCCCATCTTAACATCCGGACAAGTCAAACTCAAACGGGACTACACTCTGCTACAGAGGACTCTAGAGAAAGCCCAAACTCACAAACCGGACACCACCCCTCCTCCAGCTCATCACGCCTTTCCGGGCTGGAGCAACCCAAAGAAAAGCCGCTCAGTTCACGGCGGAATCCTTGGCGACGCACCTTCCTCCAGTCCACCCCCACTCACACCTTCCCGATTTGAAGGCCTTCCTCTCACCTTTAGCCCTTACTCCGCAACCAGTCCCCCCACACTATCTCAAGCTTTACCACGTCGTCGTGGCCGACCACGCCGCGCTAAGCCTCCTAATAACGCACCTTCTCTCCCAAGCTCGTCCGCCAGGTCCACATCCCCTCGACAAGTTACCTTTGTGACAGATGCTATGACCCAGAAACCGAAAAAACGTAAGTCTACTAAGGCCAAGCAAAACTTCGACCCAGCCCCATCAACTTCGTCTCCCCCTACTGAATCCATCATCGACCCCACCCTGGACTGTTGCGTCCCAGCTCCTGATCTTTCTCTGTCCCTGCTCGCCCCCTCAACGCAGCTTCCGAGTGCCCCCTCGAGCCCAGATATCTCGCCTCCCTTTTGCTTTCAAACCCTACAACTGCCTCACCCACCTGATAAACGCGGGACAACAGAAATCCAAATCGACGCTTACCACTCTATCCTTGTCAACGAGCGGTCTGTCACCCTCATCAGCCCTAGATCTCGCTCCGCCCGCCAGCGGAAAGCCCCCGCACGCTTCTCCTCCCCGATCTAACCATCCCTCTCTCAAAGCACTCTCAGCAATCCTCATCAACTGCAGGTCACTTACGCCTAAAATTAATCAACTACGAGCTTTTCTGTCCTCTAACGAGATTGACATATGCGTTCTTGTTGAGACTTGGCTGTCCCCTTCCATCCACTGTGATGATCTTTTCCTCATTCATGGATACACGTTCCTTCGTAGCGACAGAATTGTCGGTCGTGGGGGCGGACTAGCTGCCTATGTCCGATCCCTTCTTATGCCCAAACGCTTGTCGACATCGAACTCTCAAGGTTTGGAATTTTTCTCGTTTCAGCTACAAATCCTTAACCAAAGCATATCTACCTGTGTTGTCTACAGAACCCCTAATATCTCACTCATCGACGACACCCGCGGGGCCCAACTACTATCTACTTTTTTCTCTTTACACTCTGATCGGTACGTCGTTGTGGGTGAACTCAACCTCCCCATGACTAACTGGCATAATCTAGCTCCTGAAAGTCACCCACTGCTTCGACTCTTCGTGGATAACCTGCTACACCAAGTCGTGCATTTTCCTACCCGAGGGAACAACCAACTGGATTGTGTACTCTCCAATAACGAGGTGACCGATGTTCGCTCTCGGGAGATCTTCCCCAACCTTGATCACTGTCAGGTATCCTTCCTCTTACCTCTCTTATCCTTCACCCCTCGAGAAGACATCCAATCTTTCAGACGATTCACCAACTGGGAAGAGTTCTGCCGACTCTGTGACACAGTTAACTGGAGGGACCTCTTTCTCCCAAACAACCTCTCCTCGTGCTTCTCCGAAGTCCATAACATCCTATCCTCCCACCATAACTCCGCCACCTCCATTCAACACGTATACTCGACGAATAAGTTGAACGCTCTTTTTAAGGCACGTGACAACCTCGCACGCAACTCTCGCCTACGCACATCGTCACTTGCTCGCGCCCTCGCTCTGAGACGCATTGATGGGCTCATTAAACAGGCTATCAACAAACAAGCGCTCCACATCGAAAAACGCATCCGCTCAGCTCCTAACCCCCGGGCAAAGTTCGCCATCATCAAACACCAATTTCTGCAAAAGCCTAAAACCTCGTTTATCAACTTCTCTCAGTCAGGCGACCACTGCTTCGCCAATGATTATCTGACTCACCTTCTCGACTCATTTTCCACTCCCACTCCGCCTGTTGAGATGTTAGACAACGGAGACACCGAGAACCTACGCTGGTTCCCTGTCTCTCCGGCTTCCGTCGCCCAAGCAATTAAAAACATTAAATCTAAACACCAATTTGATCAATATGGTGTCTCGGTCAGTATGATTGCCCTTCTAGGCTGGAACGTCTTCTCTCTGATTGCAGATGTTATTAATCATTGTCTCGAAACCACCTATCTTCCCCCGGACTGGCTCAATTCGACGATCTCTCCTATCCCTAAAAATGGCACTTCTTCGATCTCATCATTTAAAGATCTCCGCCCCATTACTATCGTCCCTTCTTTCACCAAAATCTTCCACAGGATCTTATACAACCTAATCTACCCCTTCATTAAGTCTCATGTAAACTTCTATCTCCTCGATGATCAACATGGCTTTTTTGAATGGCCGCTCCTCTTCCACCAACTTAGTTAGTGTTCTCGATCATTGCTACTCCTCCTTCTCTAAAGGGCTTCAGTGCACCATCCTATTCCTGGATATTTCCAAGGCTGTTGACTCGCTGTCATTTTCAGCAATCGAATCCGCCTTACTGAAATGCGGTATCTGCGGCAACGTTCACAATCTTAGTAGTTACTATCCCCGAAACCGATATGCGACAGTTAACGTTGGCAGTAGTCACTCGAGGCCAGCCCACATCCGATCCGGTGTTCCCCAGGGCTCCGTATTTGGTCCCATTCTCTTCAACCTTACGCTCGCGCACATACAGGTTGATGACAACCTTTTCAAACTGTTCAAATATGAGGATGACATGGTTATCGTATTCAGAAACTCCAAAACATCCAACCCCTCCTTATCCCTTATATCGGAGCTCCTATCCTCGCTCCACTCGCAGCTCAGCAGAATCGGCCTCAAACTAAATCCCACCAAAACTCGCATAATGAAACTCTCCTCTGATCCATTCTGCTCTATCCCGGTTGCCAACTACCCCCTTGATATAGAAATAATAGATTCGGCCAAACATCTTGGCATTCATTTCTCAAAATCCCTAGACTTCTCCCTACACCTTACACACACTACTTCCAAACTCTTCAAATGGGCCCGTCTGATCTGTTTTAAGACTAACAATCCCTCTTTCCAACTCACGTTATTCAAGGTCTACGTTCTGCCCCTCATTTCCTACGCCAGCGAATTCTACTGCCCTCTCACCCTCGCCTCCTCCTATACTATTGAACAGGTATCCTCCAGATTTCTAAATCGAGTCTTCCCGAAATGCCAAAACTATAGGGAACGCCTTCTCCTGGCAAACCTTCTTCCGCTTTGGTTCACCCGTCACCTTCGCGTCATTTCTTTTATCCACAAGATCACAACTTGCTTACCACTCTCCAACTCTGCCCACCCCAGTCACCCCTATGCCACAGGTTCTAGTAACTCTTCTATCCAAGCCAACCATACCCCCACCATATTTAAAAAAATCTATCTCTTCTCCAAAGCCACTAATGTCTTCAACGCTCTTCCCACAGACATAAAGCTCCTACCCCAGCACGAATTTAAAAAGGCAGCCCATCAGTACTTCTTCAACAAACTTCTTTGTGATACGACCGATTGGAAACAAAACTGGTTCCTTCTCAATCCATAACATTTACTTCACCCCAGGCTATCCTCTTTACTAACTTCGTAGGGTTAAATCCCTCAGGCATCCATCTAATCTTCCACTTTACCTCTCTTGTCTTATTCTTTTCTTCTAGATTCACCAATACCACCTCTCAGCCCATTCCTAACCCTATTATATCCACGTTGTGGATACTCTACTACGTTTTGCTCATCCAACTCTTTTCTTTCTTTCTTGTTTCAGCGGAGGACCGGAAACCTAACAGCCCTACTGATCCACCAACGGTTCGCTTCGGACTTCGACTCTCCCTGGTCTTCTTTTAATCACAATCACGTTCTACGGATGCCTGCGATCCCTGCAAGACTCGCTCGCCTCAATCCTGCTGACTCCATCTATGTCCATGCTTTGCTCCATCAATTCAATCGTCACGACAATGGACTCCATCGGTCGACGTCTACCTCCGGGCCGCCATCTTTTCATCTTCATCTTTATTTTCGATCTCACATTCACCTTGAAGATTTGATACTTCACGGACTATCTCCAATTGATCTTGTCTAGTCAAATGGAACTTCGCTTATAGTTATTTTTCACCAGATTGAACTATCTTGATGTTAATGATAACTTTTCCCCTCCCCAACCCCTCCCCTGCTATTAAATACTTTGCTAGTCACAATTCCACTCACCTCCACATATCCTACCCTTGATGTGCTATTTCAATGTTTTGGCCAGTTGGCCTTTGATGCCAAATAAATGTATTATTATTATTATTATTATTATAAAGACCATGTTCGCTTCGTTATTCACTGAAAGTTACACAAAGTTTTGACCTGATTTAATGCAAACAAAAGAAGTCAAAAATGGCGAGTAATTAAAACATAAATGAAATAAAATCAGTCTGAAGTATAAATAATATGGACAGAGAAAATATCGTGCTTGCTTCATTAGCTTGTTTTGTAAAACTAGTGAGGATGGACCAACTGAAGAAGGCTGCCGAAATATTTTGTTAAAGAAAGAATACTGGAACAAAAACTGCGTTAGTCAAAACGCAGATCAGGTAATAACATATCAATTATTATAATTAAGGTTGCAGTCTTTATATAAGCATTTGATCCATTAATTCTTTACATATGTCAGTATAAACTAAGAATTGTTTCTGATCAGTACATGATGAGCTCCCAATAAGGACGAAACCGGTCTACTGGATGAATTGCCTTTTCTACATTATACAATTCTTAGTTTATACTGACATATGTAAGGAATTAATGAGTCAGGTGTTTATATCAATTTCGCAACCTTGATTATAGCAAATGCTATCACCGCCCGCGCAACCAATGTTCGTTTAATAGCATAACAGTTCGACGCTTCCTTTTCATAAAAATATAAAATTTATAGTTAAGCATAAGTTGCAAAAATACTGTCACTCGATCTCAGTGGGACAGAGCAAAAGGGTTTACACAAGCAATTGCCCACTAATACAGAATGCAAAATTAAACCTACAACCTGAACTAGGAAGATGTATAATCGTTCACAAAAAACAGCCATTGGTTTGCTTAAAATGAATCGAAAAATTACAAACTTGAATTTAAAAAAATATATTTTGAACATCAATTAGGAAACGAGTTTTCTATATTTGAAGCAATTCAAATTCACTGCACTAATAATGAGTAGTAAATATGCATTAGCTATGTAATTGTCCTTATTGATAACGAATGCGGAAATAAGAATAGCTATAAACAAATAACTTCCTAAAATTCAAAATTTTGGATTTTACATAATATATAAGCATATAATAAAATGAAATGACAGGTTTTTGCCATTTATTCGCACTTCAAATAAAAAATAAGATTCTATAAAAATGTAATTAAATATTCAAAAATCAAAAGAAAAAACTTAAAGAAAATAACTAAAAAGTAGTATGCTCACCTAATATTGCTAGGTCCTTTATCCTGACGATCTTTTGGTTCGGAAGCTAGAGTCACATCTTACAATAGCGCATTAATAATAAAAAATTGAAAATCCACAATACAAATAAAAATAGAATTTCTGCAAAAATACTAGCATAAGAAAAAATCGGAAAATAAATAAATGAAATAAGCATTCAATATTGGAACAAAATATCATAAGAAAAAAGTAGATATTCACATAAAGAAATGCTATAGAAGCCTCAGACAAATTCGTATTTACAGAACTGATTATATAGGTGTCAAATCTGACAATATCCATTCAAACTTCAGCTCACTCAGTTTTGTCATAACTATTCACTATCCAAAACGAAGTATAAATCTGAAAAACAACATTGCAATAGGAACTTCAGAATCTTTTAAAAAATAAAATGATACCACACTTACACGAAAAACAAGTAAAATTTCTTCGATGAACCCAAGATTAAATCACATATTTAGAATAATAAAACAGGAGTATATTTTTTGAAATTTGATTGCGGAGTGCCAGCTTCATATTTTTCAATGCCGCGTTTTTCGTACGCGGTAAGTAGCTTTGCACGAACGGTTTCACAAAGATCCGATTAATCACAAATTGGAAATTGGAGTGCCAGCTTCATATTTTTCAATGCCGCGTTTTTCGTACGCGGTTAGTAGCTTTGCACGAACAGTTTCACAAAGATCCGATTAATCACAAATTGGAAATTGTGATCAATCGGATCTTTGTGAAAATGTCCGTGCAGAGCTACTACCCGCGTACGCAAAACGCGGCATTGGAAAATAAAACAGGAGAATGGTCAAGATGCCTGCAAACCTTTGTTCATTCATCTCTTGATTGGCGAGAGTACGATGCGATATACTCAAAAGCTAAACAAGACTGTTACTTTAGCCCTTCTTCGATTCTAACCAACAAGTGAAATTTGCATCCGCAACCTTGGGGGCCGAATGCATAAGCGAGATTTCCAGACAATGACCAGGCGTACGCAATCGATATTCATTAAGTAGATGTGATGATTTTACACCACAAGGAAACCGGACATAACTGGTCATCTCGTCAGTTTTACTCCTGATTAATACACCACGATGTTTAACTGAGTGTCCCTAAGACCACATGAAGCTAATAAAAGAGCTGCCAGACTATGAAAGCTACGATTGATCGACAAAATAAGACAAACCAGCATACTACTGCATACTGATAACTTTAAAATTTTAGGTTAGATCCACGAATTTATTACGAAAATATAAATTTATACTAAATCACGCCCTTCGTTAGACAAAAATGCGTACATTAAAAATTAAAGTTTCATATACACACGCGCGAGCACGTTAACATTTAGGGGAATATTTTGTTGTATTTTTTCTCTGTACGACAAATATTTTATGTTGGATCTTTTTCAACAAAGGGATTTTCATTGTATGGCAGCACGTAACATGAAACATGTCGTCAAATGTACAATCAAAAACGAAAAATCGAGACATACATTCAAAAAATGAGACGGAGAATGTGAGATAATTTATCAGTTATTACAACGAAGCCAAGAATTTGTGAAAAATATTGTGTTGTACACAATGGATTGAACTTAGCTTGATATATTACTTGTAAATTTGTACTGGTTTTGCACATGTATAATTTCACTAAAATTACACGTTTACGAAGCATTTCATATCAAATGCAAAATTGATATTTTTAAATGAGAGCAATTAGTGTAGCTAGAGTGAGTGACTTTCGCGAACTCTGTGTATAGTAGTTCAGATACCTAGCTGAATGAGTGACAGACTGGTTGCATAATTTCATATAAAATGTATCGGCTATATTTAAATGTCCACTGATTAATTAATTCCTACTTAACGTTTGCTGAATACATATAGAATCGCTTTCATTTAAAGATAAATGACGTGTCTGTCTTGACTGGTGGATTCTGACTGGCCCGTCACTCCGGAGGTTTTAACACGGCGTGTACTATCAACGTGAAAAGTTGGAATTACAATTATTATCTACTGACTAGTGACGTTTCGAAACGGCACTGCTCCACTTATCACGAAGTATTTAGTATAATACTCTTTAAAAAAGAACAAATTTCTAAATATTAGGAATTCAGTAACCCTTCACATAAACACGAATATATATTTTTTCTGCAACATGCATGTTTACATCCTTTCATGATAATCACAATTATAACAAATTACGAATTTCATTTTATTCTGAACACCCGACCCGTCGAAAGCATAGAGTTGCATAAATGTAAGCACATGGTGGTCAAATGTACTCACGCTCAGAGCTATATATATTTTTTATTTGGCAAAAAAGACCAACTGACCCGAAAACTGAAAAGATCAGG
The DNA here is from genome assembly GCA_029291075.1 of Eudiplozoon nipponicum. Classification (NCBI taxonomy): domain Eukaryota; kingdom Metazoa; phylum Platyhelminthes; class Monogenea; order Mazocraeidea; family Diplozoidae; genus Eudiplozoon; species Eudiplozoon nipponicum. The sequence continues at coordinate 76,120 of JAQBSW010001215.1, read as the reverse complement.
ATACAAATCAAAAACAGGATTGTGCATGGATGAGTGACACGACGTTATTCGCAAAAATTCGACTGATCCCAATTTCAAATTACGCATTGGGTTCGTATTCGTTGTGGAAATGAAGTACGATTTAATCTTCGTTGATTGACGACGTTTCGATTCCTCATTTTCTGAATCATCGGCAGACCACTATTCACATATACACAGTCCAATATTCATGTTAGCAGACTTAAATAAATGTGGATGAGTCAAAAATTAAAATATAAACAAAACAGTTTCGAAACGTGGTTACCACATATGTACTGTGTATGTGTGATTAGAGGCCTGATGACGATTCTTGAAATTACGAATCCAAACGTCGCCACTCAACGAAGATTAGATCGTACCACATTTCCAGTGGTTAGTATGAAAGCAATTGAAGCTTTCAAAAGTAGAATCAACACCCAGCCAAAAACAATACGAACTCAATGCGTGATATGATTGTTTATTTGTACACACATTTATATTCACACCGTTCGTATACTAACATGTTTTGCTTTGTCTTTTAGCATGTATATCTGCATTATATGATGAATAAAGCCTAATATTTTAGGCAACTCTTTCTTCTGATTTTTCGACTCACTCTGCCCGTTTGCTGTGCTTGTTACTGTGATTCAGAACAATTTATTCATCATATAACCCAATCATGGAACGCCTACTCAGACCAGAAAGATTTGATGTTGAACCTAGTGCACCAGATGCAGCAAAACAATGGAATCATTGGTATCGTACATTCTGTGGTCTCCTGAAATCAGTCGAATCCATGAATCCGGATAAATTAGACACTCTTATTTCCTACGTCTCTCCTAACGTATATGAACACATCGTTGACTGTGATACATATGATCATGCTATCAAAACTCTAATGAATCTCTATGTCAGACCGAAAAATGAAGTCTTTGTTCGTCATATACTCGCGACTACTAAACATGAAAATGGACAAACATTGGATCAATTTGTTCAGATTCTGAAATCGTTAGCTAGGGAATGCAATTTCAAACCAACTACGGCCGAGGAAAATCGAGACGATGCTCTGCGCGATGCCTTCATTAATGGAATCCAGTCCAATTCAATCAGACGTCTCTTAGAACACAACTCACTTAATTTTCAAGCGGCTTTTGATCAAGCACGTAGTCTCGAAATGGCGGAAAAGCAATCATTATCATATCAAAACTGTTCGAATTCTGCACACACTGCAACGGTTCAGCCACTCAGTCCTTCATCAACCTCCGATAAATCTAAAGATAATCTTGTTGCTGCTGTTAAACAAAAATGTGACTTTTGTGGGTACGATTATCATTTAAGATGGAAATGTCCGGCCAGAAACGCTTTCTGTAAAAGTTGTGGAAACAAAGGACATTTTCAAAAGGTATGCCGCTCTAAGAATCACCGCCCAGTGGTTTCGACGCTTCATCCTACCATATCTGCAACTGTATTAGCTGCTGCTCCTGATTGTCTCACCAAATGTGTAATAAATCTAGAAGTCAATAACATAAATTGTCATGCTCTCGTTGATACAGGCAGTTCCTGTAGTTATGTTTCAGAAGCCTTCGTTTTGAAAAATAATTGGAAAATTCACTCCTCACGAGAAACAATAACCATGGCGTCTAGCTCATTATCGAGTCATACCAAAGGCCATTGTTTTGTGTCGATTCAATACAAATCATGTGTTTATAAAAATATCAAGCTATCTATACTTTCTGATCTTTGTACTGACGTACTCCTCGGTCATGACTTCCTTGGATTGCATAAAAGTGTAAATATCTCTTTTGGTGGTCATAAATCGTCATTCACCGTCTGTTTACTGAAACCTGCATCTGTTACGTCCCCGCCTCTTTTCCACCATTTAACTGCTAACTGGAGGCCTATTGCTACGAAATCAAAAAGGTACAATCGAATGATTGAAATATTTATCCGGGATGAAATAAACAGATTAGTTTCTGATGGCATTATCGAACCTTCAACATCCCCGTGGAGAGCACAAGTTCTCGTGGTATCGAATGAGAATCACAAGAAACGTATGGTTGTGGACTACAGCCAAACGGTCAACAAATTCACACTCTTAGACGCCTATCCTTTGCCGAAAATAGACCAAATGGCTGAAACCATTTCAAAATATTATATATTCAGCACTTTGGATCTCAAAAGCGCTTACCACCAAATACCTATCCAAGAACATGAAAAGGTATTTACTGCTTTCGAAGCGTGTGGACGCTTGTTTCAATTCCGTCGCATTCCTTTCGGAGTGACGAATGGTGTCTCATGTTTCCAAAGAACTATGGATCATATAATCGCACAGGAAGATCCGTGCATTTTCTCTCGGACGTGATGACATCTGAAAACATCACTCGCGTTGAAAAAGAAGCCTATGCCGTGGTTGAAGCTATTCGAAAATGGAGGCATTTGCTTTTGGGTAATCATTTCAAACTTGTCACTGATCAAAGATCTGTTTCCTTTATTTTTGGCAATCAAAATCGAGGAAGAGTGAAGAACGATAAAATTTTGCGCTGGAAAATGGAATTATCACCTTACAGCTTCGATGTTGTCTATAGACCCGGAAAAGATAACAAAGCAGCAGATGCACTAAGTCGATCCTGTTGTGGTGCGCTTCTAAATGGACTGGATTTAAAACAAATACATGATTCTCTTTGTCATCCTGGAATTTCTCGTATGCTCCACTTTGTGAAATCTCGTAATTTACCATATTCTATTGATGAAATTCGAAAAATGACCTTGAGTTGTGAAGTGTGCTCTGAAATCAAGCCCAGATTTCCTTCGGCAATTCAAGGCCAATCAATCAAAGCTACCCAACCGTTTGAGCGGTTATCTATGGATTTTAAAGGACCTCTTCCTTCATCAACTCGTAATCGTTATCTACTGACAGTCATCGATGAATATTCTCGATTTCCCTTTGCATTTGCTTGTCCTGACCTTAGCAGTTACGCCGTCATACTTCACCTGTGCCAAATATTCGCAATGTTTGGGATACCTTCGTACATTCACTCAGACAGAGGTTCTTCCTTCATGTCGACCAAGGTACAAAATTTTCTTCGGGAAAAAGGTACAGCTTCGAGTAGAACGACTCCTTATAATCCCAAAGGAAATGGACAGGTAGAAAGAATGAATGGTACCTTATGGAAATCGATCCTTCTCGCTCTCAGATCAAAAAGGCTTTCAGTTGAAAACTGGGAATGCGTGCTGCTGGACGCATTACATTCAATCCGTTCATTATTGTGCACATCTACCAACGAAACCCCTCACGAGCGTCTTTTTCGACACAATAGAAGGTCGACTTTTGGTACCACACTCCCAACCTGGCTTACTGTTCCTGGCAAAGTTTTACTCAAGAAGAATGCTAGAGTTTCTAAATATGACCCCTCTGTGGAAGAAGTTGAACTAATTCATTGCAATCCTAACTATGCGCATGTTCGTTTTCCTGATGGAAGAGAAGATACAGTATCTATCCGTCAATTAGCCCCGAAAGGCTCCGACGCACTGATGAATGAAGCTGAAACTAATATGGGACTCCGTGAAAATGAACCGGTTGTTGCTGATGAACAAACCTATAATGACGATACCGATAATGATAATGTTAAGGCAAATGGTGAATCTACGGATAACTCAAATGCTCGTGACCTATCAGAGAATCTCGAAAACCTTATCAATCAACAACAACGTGTTCATCCTTATAACTTACGAAGAGGAAATGTTTAAATACTATGTCTTCTCAATTCTCTTTGAATTGTTACTATAGCATTCCTGTTCCGACTCTGACGATACGCTACAAATCGCAGTGGAGGAGAATGATATGATTGTTCATTTGTACACACATTTATATTCACACCGTTCGTATATTAACATGTTTTGCTTTGTCTTTTTAGAATGTATATCTGCATTATATGATGAATAAAGCCTAATATCTTAGGCAACTCTTTCTTCTGATTTTTTGACTCACTCTGTCCGTTTGCTGTGCTTGTTACTGTGATTCAGAACAATGCGTACTTGGAAATGTAGATCAAACGGATCTTTACGAAACGGATAGTGCAAAGCGACAACCGACGATCGCAAATCGTGACATGCATCACCAGACTGACACGATATGCCCTATAAGTAAAGGTGACTCAATATACACTAGAACCAAGGGTGCGAATTGACTATCAGCTCTCATTGTTTGCTTAAAATTACGGATATACACTTTTACAATTCTGGTCAGTTCTATTGTGCTTTCACATTCTATAATAATAAGAGCATTTGGTGATTAAAATATTGAAATACAATTTAAATTATCTCCAAATTATAGCTCCAGAAACTGTGTTGAATTCAGCAATGAAAGTATTAGAGACTTACCTAATCTACGACCATAGTAAAGTTTGGCATCTTCATGCAGCTTAGCATTCCGAGCCGAGGACTCAGAACCATATTGGATAAAAGCAAAACCTTTATGTACTGAAATTCCCTTAATAAGGCCATATTGCGAGAAAATTTTCTCAATTTCACTTTTTGGCATTGCTACGGTGTCTATATTACCAATGAAGATTCTCGATTTTATACTATAGGGATCATTTTTATTTGTATTTTTGCTAAAACTGGATGATTTAGAAGTTGAATCAGAAGCCAATTTCATGTCAAGTTTCATATTGTAATACACGTTGCCATTTTCACCATTAACGGCAGCTTTTGCGTGCTCTTCTGATCCATACTGAACAAAGGCAAATCCTTTATGCATTGACAACGCCTGGATGGGACCATAAACCGAAAAGATATGCTCAAGTTCAGATTGGGACATAGATACAGTATTTAAAGAACCAATAAATACTCTCGAACGCAAGCTTTCCGGGTCATTTCGCGTAGTGTTGTTGCTAATCGTGATCATATCGGCTACTTCAAAATAAAGTACGCGACAAAAATCAAACGTAGATATAAATGCACAAACAATTCCATTACAAGCATACTATTGTATTGCTTATTGTAATAATTTAAATTATTAAAATATAAATACAGTATTATATTATATGATCGACTACTTTAATAGCAAAACCTATATTTATTTTAATTTTGCACTAACATGATTTCGAAAGTGTTTAAAAATTGTTACAGTTTGTAAACGCCTGTAACGACACTGTAAACGCCCCGGCTTCAAGTAAATGCCGTACGACGTTACAAACTCGGTTAAGGTGCTCTGAATAGAGATTAGTTACTGATATGGGGGCCCTTAAGAGGGCCTTGGCGGCGTTCGCGTAAGTTATATATATGTAAGTTGATGTTCTGTTCCTTGGGTGGACTCTGGTTGTGGTTCCTGTTGTTGTTATCATGTGTGGACGATTTGGTTGAAGTTCTGCATTAATTGGCTCGTCTTGCTGGCTGAAGTGCAACACGGTGAGTCACGAATGTTGCCAATTGTTGGTGAAACAAATCAATATCCAGCGTAGGTATTGACAGCCGACAGCACGCACATGTGTAACACGAGGCAGAAAGCAGATACGACCAACTGACTTGCATGGTAAATTACCGTGCTTAAATAGCATGCAATATGTGTACTTGCATACTATTGGTTAAACGTGGTTAAACGTGGTTAAACGGCAATTTTGCTTTTTTCTCATTGGTGCAACGTAAATAAATTTGAATCTAATTTACGCAATATGTCGGCGATTGATTTGTGTCGTTACAACACTTTCCTCTCTGAAAAAATAGAAAAAAATATTCCTCTCTGCGAGGCTAGATAAGAAATGTATGACAGAGTTCGAACCAAGTTAAGCAAAAATATGATGAACCATAAGTGCTGGGCTTAAATATGCTTGTTGGTTGCTTCAACAATGATATGATGCCAGGTAACCACTAGCAATTGCTACACAAATTGTTAGCTCTAGTGGACGGTCATAGCACGTGAGGCAAAATAGAGCAGTGTAAGTTTTTGGAGCCGCAGCGTGAAGATTTCGAGGTAAATCGCCTCTGAATTTGCCAGGTTTAAGATAAAAACCTAAGCAGGTTGGATCGTTGTCAATGTGTTTGTATACGACCAAATGAGCTAGAGTGCTCGACGTTGTGGTCATGACATTTGTAGAGTGGTCTTTGTGAAATAGATAAAGTTGAGATATGCATTGAAAGTGGCCTGTACCATGATATGAAGCTGATCACTACTTAGTGTTGCTACACGAAAGCGTTAGCTCTAAGTAGCTGGTCATACAAAAATAGGCAGTGTAATGTCATGTGTGAGAAATACATTATAATGTAAAAATATATACATTAAAATCAAAGGTAATTGCATAAAAATATGTACACGAACATTGCCTCAGAGATGGCATAATACCAAAGAACTGTTCAAAAATGCTACACAATTGTTAGCTAAGAACAGCTGGTTATGCCACGTGAGACAAATACGAAAATTAACGTAAGGTTAAAAAATTTTATAGTTAATGTTAATGTTTAAAAAAAATTAATTACGTGTTATACAAAGCAGGTTATTGAGATTGTGGGCAGACGGAGCCTGAGACGTGTGTAGAAGGTTGAACGCTCTCAGGAATAGGTGGTTCGATAAACGGTTTCAACCTGTCTATGCTTACTGATGTCGGTGTAGCGCCTTGCATAATGATGAAGTTTTTGGGTTGTTTGAGCAAAATCGGGTAAGGACCGCGATACTTTGGTTGTAGTGGTGCAACAGCATTATTGTTGCGAACGAGTAATCTCTCGCAGCTGTGGAGCTGTGGGTGAACGAAGACTGGACGAGGCGTGTGTTTCGGCTGCTGTTCGGACATGTTACCGAAATGAAGTCGAAGGCGGGTAGCTTCGTCTTGTGGGTCATCTTGTGCCGGTAGTAGACGTGGGAGCTGACTAGGCAGGCGTAGATCCATGCCATACAAGAGTTGTGACGCAGACGTTTTAATGGATTCACGAGTACGGGAACGCATGGCAAGCAGAACTAAAGGTAGTGCATCGACCCAGTTGCCATTAATGGACGAGGATGCTAAAGCTGCTTTGAGTTCCCTATGCATTCTCTCTACCATGCCATTAGCTTGGGGATGGTAGGCAGTCGTCTGGCGTAAGATGCATCCCATGTACCGCAAGGTGGTTTTGAAACGATCAGATGAGAAGCAAGTGCCTCTGTCCGTGATGACCTCATTGGGAACACCGTAATTGGATATCCATGCAGAGATAAAACCGTTAGTTACTTTGTCTGCAGAAATGGTGCCAAGAGGTAATGCCGCAGGCCACCGTGTAAATCTATCGATCATAGTTAGAAGGTAGCTGAAACCTTGAACCTTTGTCAGATGAACTATGTCGATGTGGACGATGGCTAGGCGAGAAGTAGACCGAAAATGTTGCAACTTAGAACGAGTGTGTCGTGTGATCTTGTTTTTCTGACAAATTGCACTCTCTGATACCCAACGTTTAACATTCTGCCTAAGTCTGTGACCCCAGAAACGATCTGTAAGAAGTCGGACAGTCGCTTGGCTTCCTGGGTGAGAAATTGAGTGAATTGAATCGAAAACCTTTCTCTGAAGGCTGGTCGGCAGAACTGGCTTGTTGGGCTGCGTACCCGTGAAGTAAACAATTGGTAAGCCTTTATATAATTAAACGAGCATTGGTTGCGCGGGTGGTGATAACAATTATTATAATCAAGTTTGCGGTCTTGATATAAACACCTGACCCATTAATTACTTACATATGTCAGTATAAACTGAGAATTGTATAGTGTAGAAAAGGCAATTCATCCAGTAGACCGGTTTCGTCCTTATTGGGAACTCATCAAGTACTGGCCAGAATTTGCCGCGGACAGGATACGAACCTGGGCACGTCTGCTTCGGAATCTGGTGCTCTAACCACTGAGCTATCCTGCCGCACACTACACTACACACAATTTTCAGTTATATACTAACTAATGTAACTTGGTTAGTCAATTTTTCCTTTAGGTGGAGCTCATATGGCATCCATTTAGACCCAAAGTTCCAACTAACCATGCCCAATCTGTCATTAGTGAACAAACACCACATAACATGGGGAATTGGTATTGAAATGAACATTTATATAATTAAACGAACATTGGTTGCGCGGGTGGTGATAACAATTATTATAATCAAGGTTGCGGTCTTGATATAAACACCTGACCCATTAATTACTTACATATGTCAGTATAAACTAAGAATTGTATAGTGTAGAAAAGGCAATTCATCCAGTAGACCGGTTTCGTCCTTATTGGGAACTCATCAAGTACTGGCCAGAATTTGCCGCGGACAGGATACGAACCTGGGCACGTCTGCTTCGGAATCTGGTGCTCTAACCACTGAGCTATCCTGCCGCACACTACACTACACACAATTTTCAGTTATATACTAACTAATGTAACTTGGTTAGTCAATTTTTCCTTTAGGTGGAGCTCATATGGCATCCATTTAGACCCAAAGTTCCAACTAACCATGCCCAATCTGTCATTACTGAACAGACACCACATTACATGGGGAAATGGTATTGAAATGAACATTTATATAATTAAACGAACATTGGTTGCGCGGGTGGTGATAACAATTATTATAATCAAGGTTGCGGTCTTGATATAAACACCTGACCCATTAATTACTTACATATGTCAGTATAAACTAAGAATTGTATAGTGTAGAAAAGGCAATTCATCCAGTAGACCGGTTTCGTCCTTATTGGGAACTCATCAAGTACTGGCCAGAATTTGCCGCGGACAGGATACGAACCTGGGCACGTCTGCTTCGGAATCTGGTGCTCTAACCACTGAGCTATCCTGCCGCACACTACACTACACACAATTTTCAGTTATATACTAACTAATGTAACTTGGTTAGTCAATTTTTCCTTTAGGTGGAGCTCATATTGCATCCATTTAGACCCAAAGTTCCAACTAACCATGCCCAATCTGTCATTACTGAACAGACACCACATTACATGGGGAAATGGTATTGAAATGAACATTTATATAATTAAACGAACATTGGTTGCGCGGGTGGTGATATCAATTATTATAATCAAGGTTGCGGTCTTGATATAAACACATGACCCATTAATTACTTACATATGTCAGTATAAACTAAGAATTGTATAGTGTAGAAAAGGCAATTCATCCAGTAGACCGGTTTCGTCCTTATTGGGAACTCATCAAGTACTGGCCAGAATTTGCCGCGGACAGGATACGAACCTGGGCACGTCTGCTTCGGAATCTGGTGCTCTAACCACTGAGCTATCCTGCCGCACACTACACTACACACAATTTCCAGTTATATACTAACTAATGTAACTTGGTTAGTCAATTTTTCCTTTAGGTGGAGCTCATATAGCATCCATTTAGACACAAAGTTCCAACTAACCATTCCCAATCTCTCATTACTGAACAGACACAACATTACATGGGGAAATGGTATTGAAATGAACATTTATATAATTAAACGAACATTGGTTGCGCGGGTGGTGATAACAATTATTATAATCAAGGTTGCGGTTTTGATATAAACACCTGACCCATTAATTACTTACATATGTCAGTATAAACTAAGAATTGTATAGTGTAGAAAAGGCAATTCATCCAGTAGACCGGTTTCGTCCTTATTGGGAACTCATCAAGTACTGGCCAGAATTCGCCGCGGACAGGATACGAACCTGGGCACGTCTGCTTCGGAATCTGGTGCTCTAACCACTGAGCTATCCTGCCGCACACTACACAACACACAATTTTCAGTTATATACTAACTAATGTAACTTGGTTAGTCAATTTTTCCTTTAGGTGGAGCTCATATGGCATCCATTTAGACACAAAGTTCCAACTAACCATGCCCAATCTGTCATTACTGAACAGACACCACATTACATGGGGAAATGGTATTGAAATGAACATTTATATAATTAAACGAACATTGGTTGCGCGGGTGGTGATAACAATTATTATAATCAAGGTTGCGGTTTTGATATAAACACCTGACCCATTAATTACTTACATATGTCAGTATAAACTAAGAATTGTATAGTGTAGAAAAGGAAATTCATCCAGTAGACCGGTTTCGTCCTTATTGGGAACTCGTCAAGTACTGGCCAGTATTTGCCGCGGACAGGATACGAATCTGGGCACGTCTGCTTCGGAATCTGGTGCTCTAACCACTGAGCTATCCTGCCGCACACTATACTACACACAATTTTCAGCTATATACGAACTAATGTAACTAGATTAGTTTTTTCTTTAGGTGGGGCTCATATAGCATCCATTTAGACCCAAAGTTCCAACTAACCATGCCCAATCTGTCATTACTGAACAGACACCACATTACATGGGGAAATGGTATTGAAATGAACATTTGTATAATTAAACGAACATTGGTTGCGCGGGTGGTGATAACAATTATTATAATCAAGGTTGCGGTCTTGATATAAACACCTGACCCATTAATTACTTTCATATGTCAGTATAAACTAAGAATTGTATAGTGTAGAAAAGGCAATTCATCCAGTAGACCGGTTTCGTCCTTATTGGGAACTCATCAAGTACTAGGCGAGAAGTAGATCGAAAATGTTGCAACTTAGAACTAGTGTGTCGTGTGATCTAGTTTTTCTGACAAATTGCACTCTCTGAGACCCATCGTTTAACATTCTGCCTAAGTCTGTGACCCCAGAAACGATCTGTAAGAAGTCGGACAGTCGCTTGGCTTCCTGGGTGAGAAATTGAGTGAATTGAATCGAAAACTTTTCTCTGAAGGCTGGTCGGCAGAACTGGCTTGTTGGGCTGCGTACCCGTGAAGTAAACAATTGGTAAGCCTTCCCACAGACGGCATATGAACTTGGTTGGGTGGCGGGCTATTGATCTTTGAATGTGAATGTCATCGCGTTGTTCAGTTCGCAGGAGAGTTGGCGTTAGTGCAGGTTCACTGAGTGCCACGGAGTTGACAGTGAATGGTGACGGCGAAGGTGGTTGTAGAGAGACGTCTGGCCTGGACAGGGCATCTGCAATGAAGTTCTGTTTGCCCTTGACGTGAAAGACGTCAAATTGCCATTCGCTTAGACGAGAAAGTTGTCTTTCCACTCTGGCAGGGTACTTGGCGATAGATGAAGTTGCGTTTCGAATTGCGCTAACTAGTGGTGCATGATCTGTGAAAACAACAAATCTGCTACTGCCAATGATGCTGATAAAATGGCGCACTGCGTCGTGGATGGCGAGAAGTTCTCGGCCGAAAGTGTCGTACCTCGTTTCTACTGGTTGGAGAGTACGCAAGTAGAAACTGATAGGCTTCCGAACTCCGTCGATCTCTTGTTCCAAAGTGGCTCCAATAGCGAATTCAGAAGCATCTGTCGTGAGTAGAAATGGCTTTTCGAAATCTGGATGCGTTAGCATTGTAGCATTTGCTAACGAGTTGATGGCAAGTCGAAGTAATTCCTCGTCTTCGGATGACCAAGCAATGATGGAATTCTTCCTAAGTCCTTTTCGGTTCCGCAGGTGCCTGCACAAAGGATAAAGTTGTTTTGAAAGTCCTGGAAGGAACTTGCGATAATAGTTTAGTACTCCCAGGATTTTCTGCAAATCGCTCAAAGTCCTTGGTGACTTGATATTCTTGATTGAATTCGTCTTTGACGGCAACGGTTGAATACATTGGGCCGTGATACGATGCCCTAAGAAGTCGACGGATGAAGTTGCAATCTGCGTCTTGTCACAGTTGATCTTGAGTCCGTGGTTGGATAAGCGTGAGAGGACATTTCGTAGATGTTTCGCATGAGATTCTAGATCTGGACTGAATACCATAATGTCATCGAGATATGACATACAATAAGCAGAGTCGTCGCGAAATATGTTGTCTATGAATCTTTGAAATGTCTGAGTAGCACACTTAAGTCCAAAAGGCATGTAAAGATATTCAAAAAGGCCAAATGGAGTGATGACTGCAGTTTTCTCGATATCCTCTGGTGCTACCGGTATGTGATGGTACGCTTGTCTGAGGTCAATCACTGAGAAGAAATTGCTGCCGTTGAGTTTTTCAAGTAAAGTGTTGATATTTGGAATAGGATATGCATCAGATTTTGTCACTGAATTTAGCTTACGGTAGTCTCCACAGGCTCTGTACGATCCGTTTGATTTTGAGACTAAGTGCAGTGGTGACGCCTATGAACTGTTCGATGGTCTGATGATTCCCTCTTCCAAAAGCCTTGAGAATTCTTCTTGGGCAGCTTTCAGTTTAACAGGAGCCAGCGGTCGCTTCTTGAGTGCAATAGGTTGACCTTCTGTGACGATATGATGCATCGTGTTGGAGACTCGTAGCTCTGACTTGTTAAGATCGAAAAGCGAATTGTATTTTCGAAGAGCTGCTGATATCTCTGCTGAATGATGCACTGGGGTTGGCTGAATGACCTGTAACTCCAAACGCTCGGAGGCAAGTGTCCAAATATGTTGTTCGAGTCCGGTGGAGGGGTCGATGATTTTTTGATTGGCAAGATCAACAATGAGCCGAAATTTTAGAAGGAAATCAAGGCCTATTATATTATGTGAGACCTTGGCAATGATGAAGTTGTGGGAAAATTCACATCGTAGACCTATGTTGAGTGTGCGGTATTGGCAGCCATAAGTTGGTATGGGCTCGCCTGTAGCTGTTGCGAGAAGAACGCCTAGCGACATCTCGGCCATTGAATCGCCTTTGAGAACTGAGACTGCCGCACCTGTGTCTACGATGAACTCTTCGCCAGTTTTGAAATCAAGAAGGTGCAGATGTTCGTTGGGCTGTTTGGCCGGGTCATGCAAACAAGTAGGCTGGTGATTGCGACCGGCATTGTCTGTTTGGTTCTCTATGTGAAAAATTCGGCGTGGACGAAAAGAGTCGACAGGGATGTCGGATTGTAGTTGGCTTCTTCCTTGTCGCGCCGTTGATGCCGTTGATGTGCAGAAAGTACGGTCTTCTACTTCCTGCGCCAGACGTTTTCCGATACTGATGCACCCTTGTGCCTGCGGTCTGTTGTCCTCTCCGTCAGCTGTGGAAATTGACACTCATTCGGAAATTCTTCGGAAGGACAAAGACAAACTTGGCAAGCATAAAAAACTTCTGGTGGTTATAACACCAGTTCTTTGGAACATATTTATTAAAGGATTGCGGAGATCTCGATCGCCGCCTACCATTATAATTTGACTTGGAAACGAATTTTGGTCGAGCATTCACTTGATTTATCTCAGATTTGGTAATAGCCAATCCTTCTAGAACTTTGGCCATGTTCGCCACTGTTCTCTCTAAAGAGGAGATTCTATCATCTTGCGGGGGTGAAGAAAAGGATGATGGATTCACTTTGGTTTCCAAAACCCTATATTCTAACTCACATCTCTCAGATAAGTCATCTATATAGAGAGTGTTGGGAAGCTGTCTGGCAAAGAGTTTTAATGTTTGGGGAAGATTGTTAATAAAAACAACCTCTAGTCTCATGGTCAGAAATGTTGGTTTTATACCAACGTTTCCGTAATTCCCTCAGTATTTCGATGGGGCCAAGATTTGGCATATCTAGCTGCGCATATTTGTTTATTATCTGCTCAGTTTCCGTGGGTCCAAGCAAGGATTCTACCTCGTTTTGTAGGCCCAAAATGGGATTAGGTAGCTTCCTAATGGTCTCAAGCTTAGGATAAATCCGTCGCTGCAATTCAGAAGGTAGTTTAGCAAAAACCTTCGACAGTTTTTGATGACTGTCATAATCAGGAAACAGGGAGAAAGCGGAGTCTACGCGCATAAAGAATAGCTCACTATCTCCATCCCAAACAGGAACATCAATATCTAAAATTGGACCCGACATTTTAACAATCTTACAGGATCTTAAAAGCATAAATTTATAAGAAATATGAAATTATATAAATATTCTTTAACGAAACGCTTACCCAAAAACAGGCTTCCACAGTTGAATTGCTTCCAAAAATCCGTAATTGATCCTTTCGAGTACGTATGGTACGGTTTTGTACGTAGAAAAGATCAGCAAAGGCCCCATTGGCCTTTGATGCCAATGTATTATTATTATATCCCCCCAAAAAAGGTTCAACAAAAAACCACGAATATATATATATATATACCCAATAAAATTCACAGAAGACTATGATCACGGTAGATAAAACGCAAATCTTAATCGATTTTTATCCCAAATAGATGAAAAAGGAAGTCAATTTTATTTATCCCAAAAAAATCAGAACAATAATCAATATCCTGGCGCGGTCGCCAATTTTGTAAACGCCCCGGCTTCAAGTAAATGCCGTACGACGTTACAAACACGGTTAAGGTGCTCTGAATAGAGATTAGTTACTGATATAGGGGCCCTTAAGAGGGCCTTGGCGGCGTTCGCGTAAGTTATATATATGTAAGTTGATGTTCTGTTCCTTGGGTGGACTCTGGTTGTGGTTCCTGCTGTTTTTATCATGAGTGGACGATTTGGTTGAAGTTCTGCATTAATTGGCTCTTCTTGCTGGTTGAAGTGCAACACGGTGAGTCACGAATGTTGCCAATTGTTGGTGAAATAAAATCAATATCCAGCGTAGGTATTGACAGCCGACAGCACGCACATGTGTAACACGAGGCAGAAAGCAGATACGACCAACTGACTTGCATGGTAAATTACCGTGCTTAAATAGCATGCAATATGTGTACTTGCATACCATTGGTTAAACGTGGTTAAACGTGGTTAAACGGCAATTTTGCTTTTTTCTCATTGGTGCAACGTAAATAAATTTGAATTTAATTTACGCAATATGTCGGCGATTGATTTGTGTCGTTACAATATGTGTAACGACACAAATTAATGGCTGACATATTGCGTAAATTAAATTCAATTTTATTTACGTTGCACCAATGAGAAAAAAGCAAAACTTGCCGTTTAACCAATAGTGTGCAAGTAGACATGGCATGCTATTTAAGCACGGCAATTTACCATGCAAGTCAGTGGTTGCATTTGCATTCTGCTTTGCGTTACGCGTGTGCGTTCTGTCGGCTGTCAATACCTACGCTGGTGATTTGATAGTTTCACCAACAATTGGCTACATCCGTAACTCATCTTGTTGCGGTACAACCAGCGAGACGAGCCAATTAATTGCAGAACCTGAACGACGTTATCCACATCGTGATTACAACTCGACAACGGGAGCAACAACAACCAGAGTCCACCCAAGGCTCTAGGACATCTTCACACTCTGAATAATTCAGGAGAACGCACGACCAGGCCCTCTTAAGGGCCCCCCTATCAGTAACAAATCTATATTCAGAGCACCTTAACCGAGTTTGTAACGTCGTACGGCATTTACTTGAAGCCGGGGCGTTTACAAAATTGGCGACCGCGCCAGGATATTGATTATTGTTCTGATTTTTTTTGGTATAAATAAAATTGACTTCCTTTTTCATTTATTTGGGATAAAAATAGATTAACATTTGAGTTTTCTTTACCCTAATCGTGGTCTTCTGGGAATTTTGTTGGGTTTATATTCGTGGATTTGTGTTGAATATTTTTTGGGGGATATAATAATAATACATTGGCATCAAAGGCAAACGGGGCCTCTGTTCATCTTTTCAACATACAAAACGATACCGTACGTACTCGACAGGCTCAATTGAGGATATTTTCAATTTTTGGAAGCAGTTACTGTGACGTGCTTTTGTTCTGCGCTCATTCAACTGTGATAGCTTTTTGTGGGTAAGCGTTTTGTTAAAGTATATTTATATATTTTCATATTGCTTATAAATTTATGCTTTTAAGATCCCGTAAGATTGTTAGAATGTCAGGTCCAATTTTAGATTTGTCCAGTGCACAGATTCTACTGAGTCACATTGAAGGTATAATTGGCTGCGTTAAGAAACGAGAGGCGATATTGAGGATAAATTTATTAACCAAAGAAATACAATTACATATGCATATTATTTGTATGAGGGGTGATCTTATATTACACGGCAGCAACTTGGAAACATGTTAAAAATTGGACTTTCCAACAGGGTTTAATCTGTAAAAAAGTTAGCCCAGCCTCATATAGCATATAGAGTTGAAGACCACGCTGTTGATTTATGATCACTATGGTTACGTAGGCTAAAATAGAGTATAAAAACATTCAACTTGAATCAGTGGACGAACTCTCTGATGAAGAATCGGGGAGTAAGAACAAGATCAGGAATATTGGCAATTACATCGACAATTGTGGGAAAGGTTTCTGGCAAACTTATTTATTTTACAAAAATATTTACAACATATTGTCATAAAAGCTGAAAGATATACATGCTAATATTGTCTTTTAATCGGCTACGATCAGAAATTGGAAAAATATGCAATCAGGACGATCGTATTAGTTTTAAGATTATCAGTTATTTTTTATAGTTGACTAGCTCACCCGTCTCGCGCTGCTGCGACCTCACAATATTTCAAATTCACGGAGGTGAATTTTGATAAAATTTCAAAAACAGGCGTGTTAAAGCCCCTAACCTAAACGAGTCTGAAAGCCCCATAAATGCCAGATTGCTTGAAGTCATAAAATTCACAGTAGAGTCTGATAGGCTTATATTTCCATTTGTATCTCCTAGGTTCAAATCCACAATGTCCTGCACTAACCTACTTGTGTCCTCAAATTTAATATCGGTCTCCATGTCTAAATGGTATAACAATTAAATCGACACTTAATGTTAGGCAATCGGAATGCGAAAGTAGGACCGTATTACTCCTGAACAAATAATCTGGAAAGAGATATACGTGAACAACAGAATGAATCAAATTACCTGTTCCAGAACGATTCTTTTCAATATTATATTATATTAGAACAAAAGCAATTGATGGAGTAATATATTTGATGAAATGTATTCGTTTACTAGAGAAAATTGTTAAAATGCAGCAGACCAAAATAAACAAGACCAGTCAAGGAGCGAGACACTCGAAAAACTGAAAATGGCGCACAATTCAAAATCAAGTATTTAAACAAAGAATGTTCTGGAAAATAAAAGGAAAAAAATTCTTTTTAAATAAAATTCGTTACAATCAGCCATGGTGGTTTAAATTTATCAGTCAATGTTATTTTACATAAGGCGGAGGATTTAACTTCCTCCACATACACCACCTTCTCAAAAAAAGACGGCTAATAATAGACGTAATCAAAATTCTTCGGCTGACGTGGCACTCTTCCAGAACGAGTTGTGCATAATGGCGCCCCTGAAGTCGTCATCTCGCCCGGTACAGTTATTACTGGTTCTTCAAAATCATCTGGTATTGACAAATAGTTTTCATGCTGTGATCCAGTAGAATAAGATTTTGCTATATTAGACAACGTGTCTTCTGAATTCTGCATTTCATTATGTGCCTGTATGGTGGGATTGCACACATCAGATTCGCCCATAGAACGGTCATTCGACGCATCTGTTAATTCAGTGATACTGTCGATCCAGATAAACTGGGGAATGCAACGATCCAACGTAACACAATCCTCAATGCTATTTATTTCTATGATGACATTCTTGTCAGTCATCCTCTTGACCTTTCTTTAAATCAAGTTTGCGAGCTTGAAGTAAACACCAATCCCATTGTATTTAACCAGTCGTCGAACAACATAACAAAACTACCGCCAGCTGCAACGCACTGACGCGTTTCGACCTTCCATGATCATCATCAGAGTACGACGGCAAACTGACTATCGAGGATCAAACCGCATTGAATATATATGGAAATCAAATTTAGATATGCGGCTCTCACCTCTAGCAGTCTAGCATACATTGAACTTGACTGGAAATGTCGGCTGCACAATTTCTATGCAGTCACGAACATTAAATGTTTGCAGCTTTCGCCACATATACATATATAGGCAATACAATTTAAACAATAATTGATTGCGCGGGTGGTGGTAACAATTCTTTAAATCAAGTTTGCGAGCTTGAAGTAAACACCAATCCCATTGTATTTAACCAGTCGTCGAACAACATAACAAAACTACCGCCAGCTGCAACGCACTGACGCGTTTCGACCTTCCATGATCATCATCAGAGTACGACGGCAAACTGACTATCGAGGATCAAACCGCATTGAATATATATGGAAATAAAATTTTTATATGCAGCTCTCACCTCTAGCCGTCTCGCATACATTGAACTTGACTGGAAATGTCGGCTGCACAATTTCTATGTAGTCACGAACATTAAATGTTTGCAGCTTTTGCCACAAATACATATATAGGCAATACAATTAAAACAATAATTGATTGCGCGGGTGGTGGTAACAATTACTTAAATCAAGTTTGCGAGCTTGAAGTAAACACCAATCCCATTGTATTTAACCAGTCGTCGAACAACATAACAAAACTACCGCTAGCTGCAACGCACTGACGCTTTTCGACCTTCCATGATCATCATCAGAGTACGATGGCAAACTGAATATCGAGGATTAAACCGCATTGAATATATATGGAAATCAAATTTAGATATGCGGCTCTCACCTCTAGCAGTCTCGCATACATTGAACTTCACTGGAAATGTCGGCTGCACATTTTCTATGTAGTCACGAACATTAATTGGTTGCAGCTTTCGCCACATATACATATATAGGCAATACAATTAAAACAATAATTGATTGACCTTGTATGGCCCTTTATAAAATGGTGTCAGGCAGTTCTTCCTATTTTCATTAGTTATATACACATGCGAAGCCGATTTTAGATCAGAGGATACATAGCATTTGGTTTTTGCTTTTCTATTCTTGGTCGGAGCTAAACGAAACATCTTATCTCTAAGTGCTCCTACGAACTAATCTACATAACAAGAAGCCCAATCAAGACTACTTGTAGTTTCTATTAGAAGATCTCCAGGCAACCTTAATAGTTCTCAATAAACCAGTTCTGCTCTAGAAGTACCTAATTGTGCCCTAATTCTGTTGCGCATGGCGAGTAGTACTATAGGAAGATCGTGTATCCAGCTCGTTCCACTCTTACACCTTAATGCAGCTTTTAGTTCACGATGTAGATTTTCTGCCATCCCATTCGCTCATGGGTTATACGCGCTAGTATGTATTACAGTAGTTCCCATGATGTTGAGGGATCTTACGAAAAGCTCAGGCATAAATTAACTACCGCAATCACTAGTGACCTTTTCCGGAACACCATAACGCGATATCCAATTATGTAGAAACGCAAACAAGTCTTCTTGCGCTGTCATGTCTTTTAAAATCGCCACTTCAAATTGACGACTAAATCTATCTACCATGGTCAGCAAGTATTTGTTCCCATTAACTTCAGGCATATCGACAATGTCTATGTGTACGTACCTGAACCGTCCAATTGGTATCCCAATATTCTTTATCTCGGTTCTGGTATGTCTCCACACCTTACACGTTTGACACTTGGCACAGGCTCTTACCCATACCCGTATGTCTTTAGACATGTGCGGCCATACATATCTGTCGTTGATCAATCGGATGGTGGCTTTAATGGATGGATGCCCCATGTCATGTAACACTTGGATAATCTTGGCTCATAACTCCAACGGCACATATGGTCGTGGTTGACTTCTAGACGTTTCGCATAACAACCACTTGCCACTTATGAGCTTACGAACATATCGTGGCCTTTTGAACAAAACTAATGTAAAGGGATCCGATCCTTGTGCTTCCTCGATTTGACTAACGAAATCATGCATTGAATCATCTAACCTTTTCAAAGGACCTTGAAATACCAGCTCGACATCAGCTTCATTCGGTCAGCTAAGTGCATCTGCTACCACATTCTCTTTACCAGTAATAAGAGACACAGTGAAATCGAACTCTGCTAACCGTGTTATTTGGGAATTCACTCTACGAGAGTAAATAAGCCAAGCTGTTTTACCAAGTATGCTGATCAATGGCTTATGATCGGTCAATAACTTAAACTTCTGACCATCTAAGTAATTCTCGAAGTGTATCACTGCGGCATACACTGCTAGAAGCTCTTTGCCAAACGTATCATAACGTTTTTCTCGATCATCAAGCTTACGGCTTTAAAACCCAATCGGTCTTACTACGTCCTGATCTCTTTGCTGTAGCACTGCCCCTAATGCAACATCTGAGGCATATGTGATTAGCTCGAAAGGTTTTTCCCAATCTACAGGTGCTAATGTGGTTATATCACTTAACATATCCTTGGTATTTTGGAATTTTTCTCGGTCTTCCGGACTCAAGTTTATAGGCCAAGACTCCTTGATCGTGCTATTTTCACGAGTGAGATGGCGTGTTAACGATCCAATAATTCCGGCTAGACCTGGAATGAATCGACGATAATAGCTGATCATACCCAAGAACCTTCGCAACTGGCGCACGGTTCGGTGTTCCGTTACGTCCTTTATAGCTTGGATCTTATCTTCCAAAGGTTTAATTTCGTCTTTGGAAAGTATATGACCAAGGTATTTAACTGAAGAGAAACCTATATTACTCTTATTAGGTTTGACCACTAATCCATATTGTTCCAGCATGATCAAAACAATTTCCAAATGCGTACGATGTTCATTTCGTGAGCGACTAAAATTTATTATGTCGTCTATATATACCCTCGCAAATGGACAATTCTGAAGGTTTTCTGCAGCCAAATGCTGGAATGTCTGACTGGCATTTTTCAACCCAAAAGGCATTCGAAAAAATCCATGCGATCCTTCTGCTGGAAAGCTGACTGCGATGAGTGGTATCGAACTTTCCTCCATTAGTACCTGATAATACGCTTTCTGGAGATCTAAAGTTGAATAAACCTCATATCCCATTATATCTCGGAGTAATGTACTCTGGTTAGGGAGAGGATAAGAATCACCCTTCGTCACTGAGTTTAATAGACGATAATTTCCAAAAACCCTCCATTCACCCGGTTCAGGTTTGGGAACTACCACTATTGGGGAAGCAAAATTGAAATTTGACCTTCTACAAATCCCCTCTTCGCGCAATTGGTGAAATTCAGACAATGCAACCTGTTGCTTGTGTTGTGCCAATGGTTGAGCCTTTGGTGAACAAGGCAACAGAGCCACAAATTCTCTCTGGTCATCTACTCCTGTCTTCAAACCTATCGTTTTGGCACTGAAAAGTTGAAACACTGCTAGGTGGTTTTCAATGATATCAGCAAAGTCATGTGCGACTGTTGGGCGAGATAAGAGAACTGTTCAAACTGCCGACGTGTTAGACTCAGTAGGTGTTGATATCCCTACGCCTTCTGCGATAGTTCTAGCTTTGGGGTCTAATGTCAGCTTGAAATGTGTCAAGAAATCCATGCCAATGATATGGTCCTTGACATCGGCTACTAGAAAATTCCACCAGAAGGAAGATTTCTGGCCTAACGTTACCGACATTTCTTTCATCCCTTTCACTCCTATCGGACTACCGTTAGCGGCCCATAGTTGATAATCATATTTGGGGCAATCTGCTTCCACCACGTCTGACCTAACTATGCTTACCTCAGCACCCGTATCAATGAGAAATTCTAATCCAGACAATTCATCCTTAATAATGAACTTGTTGCTGGACAATCCGGCAATGTTTTCCAGATCTCCGCTTAGTGAGAATCGGACTCTCTTGCCTTCTATATCGGTGCTATTTGCTCTAGTTGCATCTTTTGCTTTGAGTATGCCTTTGAAAGGCATATCTGCGAGCCTTTGCAATGGAACACCTCCTACGGCTCCTACTAGCGGTGGTTTAGTTCTTTTCCTGGTGATGGATTTCTCTCTACCGGTTTTGTGCTTCCTTTCCATCTGGGTCCACCTAATCGCGGGTAAATACAATTCTCACCTTGGCACTTCGCACTGCGTCCGTATTCGCAATGTGCCTTACACCATCCGCGTGGCCCCTCGAAGCGTTGACGCAAGTGACTCCCTCGACGTCTAGTGTACCTATCATGACTCTGAAGTTGTGCAACGTCTCTACATAAGAAACTTAAAGTTTCTTATATAGTCAGGTTGTTTTCGGAATCCGCCCTGACTGGCTGCATCGTGACAGAATCTGCTATTACAGCATGTACTTGTGGTTCTTGCTGTTTATACACGCCGTCTAACCCTCTGAGTTTAGTTGGCCAATCAATGCTCATTGTGTCAAATACTTCTAATGTTGTTCTAAGCCTAATTGGTAGCTCAGCTGTGAAAATAGAGTTGACTACATCTCTAGATATATTCAGCCTGGAAGCTTTTAGGCAAAGGCGTTCATAAAATTCGGACGGTAATTGACGCCCCATTTCTTCGAAGCATAATAGTTCGCACAATTGCTCTGATCTTCCAGGCTGATATCTCTGTTGAATTTCAGCTATTAATAACTCAAATGCATTATACGGCTTTTCTTCCACTGTTCTGTCTCTGAAATTTTCCAATGCATTTCGGAAATTTTCAGACAATGCCATCTATGCTGCAACAAATTTCTCCATTGGATTTACAATATTATAAGCACTAAATATCATTTGGGCATCTCCTACCCAACTTGAATGTTTTTCTGATATGTACTGCGGTAGACTTAAAATTCTTGGACTGACACGGTCGCCAAATTTTGTTGAGGCCCCTAACCTATTCGAGTCTGAAAGCCCCATAAATGCCAGATCGCTTGAAGTCATAAAATTCACAGTAGAATCTGATAGTCTTATATTTCCATTTGTATCTCCTAGGTTCAAATCCACAATGTCCTGCACTAACCTACTTGTGTCCTCAAATTTAATATCGGTCTCCATGTCTAAATGGTATAACAATTAAATCGAGACTTAATGTTAGGCAATCGGAATGCGAAAGTAGGACCGTATTACTCCCGAAAAAATAATCTGGAAAGAGATATACGTGAACAACAGAATGAATCAAATTACCTGTTCCAGAACGATTCTTTTTATTATTATATTATATTAGAACAAAAGCAATTGATGGAGTAATATATTTGATGAAATGTATTCGTTTACTAGAGAAAAATATTAAAATGCAGCAGACCAAAATAAACAAGACCAGTCAAGGAGCGAGACACTCGAAAAACTGAAAATGGCGCACAATTCAAAGTCAAGTATTTAAACAAAGAATGTTCTGGAAAATAAAAAGAAAAAATTCTTTTTAAATAAAATTCGTTACAATCAGCCATAGTAGTTTAAATTTATCAGTCAATGTTATTTTACATAAGGCGGAGGATTTAACTTCCTCCACAGGCGTCAGTTTTATTTATTTACATATCTCACCCGGTTTTTATTTCATCATTTATGTTGCTAATGATTTACTTCCTATTCCTTTGTTAATGCTTGGGAAAAGTCATGTTTATATAAGAGGTTAAGGAAACAATAGTTCCTACGCATTGGGATTCAAGTATCAAAATATCATCTTGCACACAACCAACCTGAATAATATATAGAAAGTGACTTTCCCAGGAAGTAGTAGAATTGGTGTTGCGAAATTGGTGCGAATCGGTGAAGCCGTTTTCATTTTATTTGCGGACATACATGCATACATACATACATACATACATACATAAATACATAAATACCTACAAAAAATATATATATATAAACAGACAAACATTCATTTATGTATATATATATAGACAAAGGTTCAAATTCACTGTACTAGTCACCTGTTTAATATAAATGTTATTACACAAAAGCTATTGAAGTTCGTCTCTATTATAATAAATGAATCATGGTTTGATGTGGTGCTTTGTGTTGATTCTACGCCGGGTCGTTTATACTGTCGCCAAAGTGAGTTTTAAAATCATCACTATTTACTTATACAGAATTCACTATGGATATACCTATAATGCAACTATCTTTTATTTTCAATATTCTTTCTGATATTTCAAAATAATGAATTCTATTTCTATTTCTAATATGCATCTTCATTGAATGTATCCAGGAAATTTAGCTTAACTATTAACAAATCATGAGCTGCCTGAAACTCCTCGATCTTTATATCGTTGTAATGCATATTCAACGCAAACACATAATTGCTCGATCTCTATACGCGCTATGGTCTCATTCTCTCTGCCTCTGTCTAGGCTTGTTGTGTAGACACGCGGTATTTATTTAAGCCTATGCTTGCACCCTTAGATTTGGTAGGGCCACAGTTGTGGTTCAAAAAATTTAAAGTCTCTGTTCGAGTTCAAGTATTTTCATTGGAAGCACCTATTGTGCGCGTGGTTGTCCAGGAATTATTTTACAGGACAATTGCAGTCAAATTTGAATTTCCTGTCGAACTGACGTTTGGAGAACATAAAAGTCGAGATTTGGATTACTTCCGAGACTTGCATTAGGCGTCTTCATAATTGTAAAAATCGAAACCACTACGGGGTAAGATTCCCTTGATACTATGGCACGCATCAAGCGGTGGGTTTCAAGATGAGTCTTTTCCCAAGTTGCAACCGCGTAAGACTTCTGTGTTTATGCAGCTAAGTTCTTCCAGATAAATCGCAGTATCATGCGCGCAGGGAGGCCCAGAATAAAGCACAGGCTAAAACAAGGTTCGGCCACGATGACCAACAAATGGGCATCTGCGCCACTACGCATGAGTCCCGTTACAATATCCGGTAGGGCGATATACCTTACTGGAATTCATAATCAACGAGTTCGTGACGGACGGCGGCAGCCAGTGGCTTGGAAGCAAGATCAATATATAAAACACTAGCTGCGACGAATACACCACCTAAGAGGTAGCTAAATCAATATAGCAGTCATAGAGAACGGTGAGTTCATTGGGGAATTAGGATGCATCATCTCGCTAATAAGGATAGTAGGGATCCGGACAAAAATGTAAATAATTTGAAGGTTCACATTTTTAGATCGCGAGAAGAAGATCAGTAGAGCATCCTAAAAGTGTTCAGAATCAGATGGCCATTGAAGAAAGAAGTATTGAAAATGTTGTCACGCGTTAGGATTTAAATTAAAGTGAAACTTTTAGAACTCCTCAACGGACAGCCAATAATAATCAAATTGAATACGGTAACTGATTTTTCGATATTACCAATGACTTGGTCGTTAAGCAGCGTAAAACATACGAGCCAATTTGTATTAGGCATGGGGCACGTCGATAGTGGCTACGGGCGAATGTGACATTAAATTATTAATAATCGAATATATTTACTGTATTTTGTTGTAGCGAATACGCAAACGCCCAAAGTGAGACATTATTTCATTATAAAATGTGTTAAGACGATCGATTGTCAAAATAAAATTGTATGGCTGAAAATTCCGGAATGTACGAATTCCATAAAGTCGATTAGAAGCCCTATGGTGTTTTAAAGCACATACAACATTATATTCCAACTCCCTAATTGTAGCAAATGTCCAGTGACGACGGACGGTCGTTTTAAATTATAGCTAGATGTAAATAAACGTTACGAACAGACAAAAGCATAAAGTCCTCCTCAAAAGAATCTAGGAGCTGTGACTCAGGCAACAAATGAGATGATAGAGTCGGAAATTCATGAATCAACCTAATATTTTTTCGAGCTCCAATGGTTTACATTATGAAAAAGGGTGCATTAGTCTGATCAACGACTAATTTTCGGGTGACTAAACTTCACCCATACCCTATGCCGTCTCGACGTTATCTGTTCCTACAACTAACGTGTAGCAAATAAATTGCCGAGCTTAATCTTCAGCAGGGAATTTGGCAAATTGGTGTTCGGCTTAAAGACTGTTGGAAGTTAGTGGTGCAGATACCCCAAGGTCCAAAGTATGACGGATACTTTCGTGTCCGACTTAACCTATACAGCAGCTTACGGCGAAAGCTACAAACAGTTTATGTTCGTGACTGCATAGACATTGTGCAGCTGACAGTTCCAGTATCCTACAAAGTATGGAAGACTACTAGAGGTGACTGCTAGATGTGAGAGCCGCATATCTAACTTTGAAGTCCAAATATATTTAATGCAGTTTGATCCGCGATAGTCAATTTGCCGTCGTACTCTGATGATGCTCATTGAAGATCGAAACGCGTCAGTGCGTTTCGGATAGCGGTAGTTTTGTTATGTTGTTCGACGACTGGTTAAATACCATGGGATTGGTGTTTACTTCAAGCTCGAAAACTTGATTTAAAGAATTGTTACCATTACCCGCGCAATCAAGTATTGTTAAATTATATTGCCTATATATGTACATGCAGCAAAGCTGCAAACAGTTGATGTTCGTGACTGCATAAAAATCGTGCAGCCGACATTGTCAGTCAAGTTAAATGTATGTTAGATAGCTAGAGGGGAGAGCTGCATATCTAACTATGATTTCCATATATATCCAATGCGGTTTGATCCTTGATGATCGAAACGCGTCAGAGTGTTGCGGCTGGCGGTAGTTTTGTTATGTTATTCGACGACTGGGTAAATGCAATGAGATTAATGTTTACTTCAAGCTCGCAAACTTGATTTTAAAAATTTTTTCCACCACCCGCGCAATCAATTATTGCTAATTTATACTTGGTTGAGATTGTAAACACGGAGACGTAATCACATTTAGAAGGTTGTACATCGTTAGGATCAAAGGAATCGGTAACAGGTTTCATCCTGTTTACGCTTACCAAAATAGTTATTGCATCTTGCATGGCAATCATATATTCTGACTGTCTAAGTAAAATCGGATAATAACCCAGAAACTAGGCTCTAGTGAAACTGCAGTAACATAGTTAGTAACAAGCACTTTTTATCAGCTTTGGAGATGCAGGTAGGAAACACTGGACAAGAAGTAAGTCTCGGTTTCTGGGCTCATACATTACAGAAATAAAGCTGAAGGCAAAAAGCTTCCACTTCTGAGTCATCCTGTGTACTTAATAAACGACATTTAGAACGGAATCGTATACCACAAGACGCTCTATATAAAATATATCGAGCCTTTGTTTGTAGTGTTGAAGCTTTGAACTTTAAAACCCTATCAGCCTTACATTGGCAACATCATTAACGCCAATCTTGTTGCTGTACAACTAGAGAGACGAGTCAATTACTGCAGAACTTCAACGAAGTTGCTCAGCGAGATTCCAAAGTCACAAAAGAAGGAACCACAACCCAAGTCAGTCCGAGCTGGTCAAAAGAGTCTAGAGCACTTCTGGACGACATCACACTTAAGAACCTTCTCGCAATTTACCAGAAAAAGCAAGACAGGCCCTGTTAAGGGCGCCCAACAGTACTAACTCTTTATTTTATGGCACGCTAACCGAGTTGTAACGTCGAACGGCATTTACTTGAAACTGGGGCGTTTACAAAAGGAAGTTTCCAAAAAAAATGTTTAAAAAAATAAAAGCATTGTTTTATGAAGCCAGCGATAACATCAAATGTCCAAAAATGAAATTTGATTTAAATTTATATGAGTTAATTAATCTCCAACAAATTAATGGACCTACACATACATTCTCGTGTCTAAGATGTTAAGTCATACGTCAAAGTTCCAAACGCCCAGCTTCAAGTAAATTACATACGACGTTACAAAAAAGTTAGGTGACGTGGAGGCTGAGAATAAGTAATGTTGTTGGCCCTTATTAGGGCCGGTAATTGAGTTTCCCGGCAAAAAGCGAGAAAGGTAGTGTTATAGAGGATGTTAAATCCTCCGCTTTTTGTAAAATAACCTTGACTGATAAATTTAAACCACCATAGCTGATTGTAACGCACTGTAACGACACAAATTAATGGCCGACATATTGCGTAAATTAAATTCAATTTTATTTACGTTGCACCAATGAGAAAAAGCGAAGCTTTCCGTTTAACCAACAGTGTGCAAGTAGACATATATTACTATGGCATGCTATTTAAGCACGGCAATTTACTATGCAAGTCAGTTGTCGCATTTGCATTCTGCTTTGCGTTACGCGTGTGCGTTCTGTCGGCTGTCAATACCTACGCTGGTGATTTGATAGTTTCACCAACAATTGGCCACATCCGTGCCTCATCTTGTTGCGGTACAACCAGCAAGACGAGCCATTTAATTGCAGAACCTGAACGACGTTATCCACATCGTGATTACAACTCGACAACGGGCGCAACAACAACCAGAGTCCACCCAAGGCTCCAGGACATCTTCACACTCTGAATAATTCAGGAGAACGCACAACCAGGCCCTCTTAAGGGCCCCCTATCAGTAACAAATCTCTATTCAGAGCACCTTAACCGAGTTTGTAACGTCGTACGGCATTTACTTGAAGCCGGGGCGTTTACAAAATTGGCGACCGCGCCAGGATATTGATTATTGTTCTGATTTTTTTGGTATAAATAAAATTGACTTCCTTTTTCATTTATTTGGGATAAAAATAGATTAACATTTGAGTTTTCTTTACCCTAATCGTGGTCTTCTGGGAATTTTGTTGGGTATATATTCGTGGATTTGTGTTGAATTTTTTGGGGGATATAATAATAATACATTGGCATCAAAGGCCAACGGGGCCTCTGTTCATCTTTCTACGTACAAAACGGCACCGTACGTACTCGACAGGCTCAATTGCGGATTTTTGGAAGAAGTCACTGTGACGTGCTTTTGTTCTGCGCTGATTCAACTGTGGAAGCTTTTTGTGGGTAAGCGTTTCGTTAAAGTATATTTATATATTTTCATATTGCTTATAAATTTATGCTTTTAAGATCCCGAAAGATTGTTAGAATGTCAGGTCCAATTTTAGATATTGATGTTCCTGTTTGGGATGGAGATAGTGAACTATTCTTTATGCGCGTAGACTCCGCTTTCTCCCCGTTTCCTGATTATGACAGTCATCAAAAACTGTCGAAGGTTTTTGCTAAACTACCTTCTGAATTGCAGCGACGGATTTATCCTAAGCTTGAGGCCATTAGGAAGCTACCTTATCCCATTTTGGGTCTACAAAACGAAGTAGAATCCTTGCTTGGGCCCACAGAGACTGAGCAGATAATAAACAAATATGCGCAGTTAGACATGCCAAACCTTGGCCCCATCGAAATACTGAGGGGATTACGGAAACGTTGGTATAAAACCAACATTTCTAACCATGGGGCTAAGGTTGTTTTTATTAACAATCTTCCCCAAACATTAAAACTCTTTGCCGGACAGCTCCCCAAAACTCTCTCTATAGATGACTTATCTGAGAAATTTGAGTTAGAATAAAGGGTTTTGTAACCCAAAGTGAATCCATCATCCTTCTCTTCACCCCCGCAAGACGATAGACTCTCCTCTTTAGAGGGCAGTGGCGAACATGGTTAAAGTTCTAGAAGGATTGGCCATTACCAAATCCGAGCTAAATCAAGTAAACGCGCGACCCAAATTCATTCCTAAGCCCAATTATAACGGTAGGCGGCGATCGAGATCTCCGCAATCCTTTAATAAATATGCCCCAAGGAACCGGTGTTATTACCACTAGAAGTTTATTTATTCATGCCAAGTCTGTCTTTGTTGTTCCGAAGAATTTCCGAGTAAGTGTCAATTTCCACAGCTGACGGAAAGGACAACAGACCACAGGCACAAGGGTGCATCAGTATCGGGAAACGTCTGGTGCAGGAAGTAGAAGACCGTACTTTCTGCACATCAACGGCATCAAATGCGCTACATGGAAGAAGCCAACTACAATCCGACATCCCTGTCGACTCTTTTCGTCCGCGCCGAATTTTTCACATAGAGAACCAAACGGACAACGCTGGTCGCAATCACCAGCCTACTTGTTTGCATGATCCGGCCAAACAGCTGAACGAGCTTCTGCACCTTCTTGAATTCAAAACTGGCGAAGAATTCATCGTAGACACAGGTGCGGCAGTCTCAGTTCTCAAGGGTGATTCAATGGCCGATATGTCGCTAGGCGTTCTTCTCACAACAGCTACAGGCGAGCCCATACCAACATATGGCTGCCGGTACCGCACACTCAACATAGGTCTACGACATGAATTTTCCCCCAACTTCATCATTGCCAAGGACTCACATAATATAATAGGCCTTGATTTCCATCTAAAATTTCGGCTCATTGTTGATCTTGCCAATCAAATGATCATCGACCCCTACACCGGACTTGAGCAAAGTTTTTGGACACTTGCCTCCGAGGGTATGGAGTTACAGGTCATTCAGCCAACCCTAGTGCATCATTCAGCAGAGATATCAGCAGCTCTTCAAAAATACAAATCGCGTCTTTAAATCAAGTTTGCGTGCTTGAAGTAAACACCAATCCCATTGTATCTAACCAGTCATCGAACAACATAACAAAACTACCGCCAGCTGCAACGCACTGACGCGTTTCGACCTTCCATGATCATCATCAGAGTACGACGGCAAACTGACTATCGAGGATCAAACCGCATTGATATATATGGAAATCAAATTTAGATATGCGGCTCTCACCTCTAGCAGTCTTGCATACATTGAACTTGACTGGAAATGTCGGCTGCACAATTTCTATGCAGTCACGAACATTAATTGTTTGTAGCTTTCGCCACATATACATATACAGGCAATACAATTTAACAATAATTGTTTGCGCGAGTGGTGGTACCAATTCTTCAAATCAAGTTAGCGAGCTTGAAGTAAACGCCAATCCCATTGTATTTAACCAGTCGTCGTACTACATAACAAAACTACCGCCAGCCGCAACGCACTGACGCGTTTCGACCTTCCATGATCATCACCAGAGTACGAAGGCAAACTGACTATCGAGGATCAAACCGCATTGAATATATATGAAAATCAAAGTTAGATATGCGGCTTTCCCCTCCAGATATCTCGCAGACATTGAACGTGACTAGAAATATTGGCTGCATAATTTCTATACAATCACGAAAATTCATTGCTTGTAGCTTTCGCCTCATATACATATATAGGCAATTCAATTTAACAATAATTGATTGCGCGGGTGGTGGTAACAATTCCTTATATTAAGTTTGCTAGATTGAAGTAAACACCAATCCCATTCTAATTAACGAGTCGTCGAACAACATAACAAAACTATCGCCAGCCGCAACGCATTGACGCGTTTTGTCCTTCCATGATCATCATTAGATTACGACGGTAAACTGACTATATATATGGAAATCAAAATTAGAACCGTTTCTTTCTAATATTATTATCAAGTACTTACAAATAAACATATCTTTATGTATATATATATATATATATATATATATTATATGTGTGTGTGCGTGTGTATAAACGAATCCCATTGTATTTATGTTTTTCAACGACTGGTTAAATACAATGGGATTGGTGTTTACTTCAAGCTCGCAAACTTGTTACCACTACATGTGCAAACAATTATTGTTAAATTGTATTGCCTATATATTTATTTGTGGCGAAAGCTGCAAGCAGTTAATTTTCGTGACTGCATAGAAATTGTGCAGCCGACATTTCCAGTCAAGTACAATGTTTTCGAATCTGCAAATCTAATTTTGTTTGCCATACATATGCAAATCGGTTTGATCCCCGCTAGTCAGTTTTCTGTCGTACTCTGGTGATGATCATGGAAGGCTGGAACATGTCAGCGCGTGCGACTCGCGGTAGTTGTTCTATGTTTCTTGAAGGAGTTGCATTCATGCGCACCTGGAATAATTGTAATTACCTGATCTGCGTTTTGACTAACGCAGCTTTCATTGTTCCAGTAATTTTCTTTCATCAAAATATTTCGGCCTTGCTTACCGTAGACCTTCATCAGTTGCATTTGTTTCGTGAAATGTAACTGATGAAGGCCTACGGTAAGCAAGGCCGAAATATTTTGATGAAAGAAAATTACTGGAACAATGAAAGCTGCGTTAGTCAAAACGCAGATCAGGTAATAGTTTTTCTATGTTGTTCGACGACTGGTTAATTGCCTATTAGTCTGCGCAATTATTCTAGTATACATATTATCCATTTAGGCAATGCACGAAACGGAGAATTTATCATTCATGATATTGATCTCATAGGACAACGTCTTTGTGTATTTGGTAATTCCTACATTGTTTGTGTTGATGATCTAACTGGATTGAGCTTCTATGCAGTGGCCTCATTAATTAAACGGGCATATTACATTTTCCTTTTGGTGCAAAACAAAGTGTTTGCATCCACTGTCTACCCGAGAATTTCGTATTGTCATTCAGTACTTTTCTATCTTTTGTAGGTTGTCGGATTTGCCCATTATAACAACGACTGAGAAGAATATGAGAAAGGAACGGTTCATTTATCTATTTTTTTGTTTTTTTCCATGGAAAGAGTACTACGAATTTTATTAAGACTCGCATTCCAAAATAATATATATATATATACATATATATATATATACATATATATATATATATATATATATATATATATATATATATAAGTATCCACTTTACCTTAGTAATATTTCGTTAATTATTCTGTAGGAAGAAAAACGCACATATTTAATTGATGAAAGGAAATTTATTTCTGAATATTCTTTATTAAGTTTCTAAAAAAATTATTTCGCCTAAGTTTTATTATACAAAAACTTAAACTACATGTTGATTATAAATGGTTTTCTTAACAATGAATGAAGCTTTTTGACGTTGTATTATACGTGTCACATTTGTGGATTTATTGTGACTTGTGCTGGTGAGCAATTAAATGTATTTCTTACTTATTCTCTATTTGTATGCCATATTCTCGTCCGTTTACTGTCAGCAATTTACATTTTTTGAATAGGCCAACCGGAAATTTGAGATAATTTGGTTCTCGTTTATGTTTTTAATTCTATATTTTCCTAGTGTCTTTTGTGGTAATGACACAGATTCGGTTTTTTTGCCAAGCCCGCTGTACTTTTTAGTTTAGCGGGACATCCGTTTCTTTCAAATTCGCTTGTCCCTCTGACTTTGTTTTTGCCTCTCTTGATCCTAATATTCCATTCTGCAAAATTTGTACAGAATGAGTTTCATTTTTTTTGGTGAATATACGTGATGTTTCTTTTTTCTCGGCCAATCAACTGCTACGTTATGCTGAATGTTTTTGAACGTTTAGGAATTTACTTTTCCGTCTGATATACTGTGCTTCGTAAAAGTTTGAGAATCGTTCTGTTATTTCTTTAGAAAAATTGAGCATTTTCTTATGTTAATTTGGTACTACTTATTGCCGGATTAAAGTTTGAAGCAGGTCTTAATAGATGATATTGATTAGCTGATTTATGGTTCTTCAAATTTATGTGCTTTCAAGCATACATTTAAAATGGTAGACAATAAGAGATTTCGAGATATAAATCAGTTGATCATTAGAACTCAACAACATTAAACTTTGTTTATTGAATTTGATATATACCGTGAGACTTTGAAATTTAGTTCTCAAAATTCTGTTCATTCATCTGGTCAATATAGAGGCGTTGAAACCTCATTCTATAGATAGTTTCAGGTAGATCCTACTGTTGCACTCTTCTTTTACGCGAACTCAGTGAGGTCTCATTTTAAATTCAATGAATTTATAAGCTTATGCAAATAATATTTTTCAATATCTTGCGAAAGATATTTATAAATAAATCTACTATCATATATTCAATGCTCTGTTTTCTATCTTATAAGTAATTATATATATATATATATATATATATATATATATATATATATATCTATAAATTAAAAAGTACCATTTGCATTGCAAAAGAAATTTTTCAAGATACAGACACTTCCTCTCATTTTCTTCGCAAGTATCTAAAATGAACATATCTTTTTATATTAATTGAAAAGCAAAACAAGATAGAAATATGTTAATATGTATAAAATGCGAAATTATGAAACAATCGATCAACTGGAGATGAGGCAAGCAATTGATTAGTCGTTTTCTTATTGCGGTCTCTCCATGTTTACATTTTGCTATCTTGATGTAAGCAGCTGACCCATTAAAGTCAGTCTAAACTAAGAATTGTAGTGTAAAAAAGGCAATTCATCCTGTAGACCGGTTTCGCACTTATTAGGCCTCACCACATACTGGCTAGAATTTGCCGCGGACAGGGTGGCTCAGTGACTAGAGCACCAGACTTAGAAGCAAACGTTTCCAGGTTCGAGCCATGTCCGCGGCGAATTCTGGCCACTACGTGGTGAGTTCGCTATAAAGATAAAACCTGTCTAATGGATGAATTACCTTTTCTACACAATAAAATTCTCAGTTTATACTGACATATGTAAGTAACTATTGGGTCTGGTACTTATATGAGGATGGCAACCTTTGATTACAGTAATTGTAATCACCGCCGCGCAACCAATGTTCGTCTAATTTTGCTGTTTTGTTTTGCCTTTCAATTTATACATAAAGAAATGTTCATTTGTAGATACTTGAGAAGAATATCAGAAGAAGCGGTTCTGGTATCTAATAAAATTTCTTTTTTCTGCACATGGAAAGGGTAAAATTAATATATTTATTTATTTACAAATTATTTTCGAATGCGAGCAGTAATAAAATTCATAGTATCATTTTCATGTTTCTTTCTCATTTTCTTCTGAATTATCTGCAAAAAAACATAACACTCACTCCAAGTTTACCTTTTTTAACTTTTATTTGGCTTTTCAATAAGTATAAAAAAGATTTTCTTTTTTAGATCCTTCAGAAGAATATTACAAAGAAACGGTTCTTGTTTCCAATACAATTTCTTTTACTTTTTTACACATGGATAGGGTATTATATCTATATATCTATATATATATATATATATATATATATATACATATATATATATGTATGTATATCAAATTCCCTTGTTTAACAAAATAAAAACATCACTGACTTAGAACAACATTTTTCCCACGTTCCACACTGTACCATATGTATCCCCAACCATTGTTTATTTGAATTTTGTAAAGATTAAAAAAGAAGTGGTAAAACTAAAAACGTGACTAAATTGATATTTTTATTGATAATTAGAGCAGATAAATAGCATCTAAATTTTAAAACGTGACAACTTTATTACCTTTTAATAAGAAACACACTATAAATAGCATTAAATGAGAATATTTCTTTTATTTACTCTTGAAAAATTAATATTCATTATTCTACTACCTTTATTTAAAGATATTTGCGCCTTTGACTGAATTGGTTGCAAATAAACAACTAAATAGAAGATATAATAATCTGTATATTGTCAAATATTGCTACAGATTACTCATTCGGCAAAGAAAGAAATACCTTTGACATTAGCTACAAAGATATTTTGCGTTTTCAGTATATTTCGGCGAGTTTTGTACATAGACAAATATGATATATATTTTTCACAATTATGGAAGGAAAGCTGTTGAGTTACCTGGAAAATCAAGTCTACTATAATGTACTTCTTAACGCTCCAAAGTTTACTGATCATGCCAGAAACGCTACGATTTCTAGCCAGTTGCCATTTTTAGCTATGGTCACTGAGCTTTGAAAGATACGTGCCAATATGTTGTTTTATATATATCCCATATGATTTGTAGAATTTTAGCACTGACCTACCAAATATAAAATCATTGTCGTTTTTTATGTTTTTTTAGAAGAAACACTTTTTTCATCGGTTCAACATTCCTCCGATGCATATGGTTCAATTTTTGACACGAGTCCAACAGCTTTATCACAAAGATATACCCTATCATAATTCTCTTCACGCTGCGGACGTTCTTCATTCTGCCTTCGTTCTGCTACAGTTGAAAGCAGTTGACGTAAGTAAAAATTAAAAAAAAACTATTACCTTCACTCAATTGAAAGATATTGCTATCAGTAGAACCAAAAGCATTTTTAGCATTTATTTTCCTTTTTCTGAAAATAACATCACAATCCTCGCTAGTC
Source organism: Eudiplozoon nipponicum (assembly GCA_029291075.1). Lineage (NCBI taxonomy): Eukaryota > Metazoa > Platyhelminthes > Monogenea > Mazocraeidea > Diplozoidae > Eudiplozoon > Eudiplozoon nipponicum. Next base: position 40,524 of record JAQBSW010001215.1, on the reverse strand, counting down.
AGTTTCCCGTCGCACGCTGATGATGATCATGGAAGGTCGAAATGTGTCAGTGCGTTTCGACTGTTGGTAGTTTTTTATGTTCTTCGACGACTAGTTAAATACAATGGGATTTGTGTTTATTTCAAGCTCGCAAACTTGATTTAAAGAGAAATTTGATACTGTTTGTTACGAAGAACTAATATAAAAGCTATTTTGTATTAGATTTTGCGTACCTAGTAACAAATTGGTTCAAATTTGACCAGAAAAATAAACCACAGTCAGAATAGACGGAAGGCATAATCAAATTTGCATATTCATTTCTTGCTTACTGGCGAATACTTTATATGAAATTAGCTCCAATGCTACAGGTTTATACGTACGTATAATATATGGCTCCGTCCAATTGGCCTACATTCCTCACACTATATATTGTTGATATATAGCGTAAAACCGGCTCCTACTGATGAATCGCCAGTAGGTACGAAACGAAAGGGCACGAGATTATACATTCCTTTCAATCCGTCTTTAATTTATTCTTCTGATCATATTTGAACCAATTTGTGACTAGGTGCGCATCACCTAATACACAGTTAGAGTAGACTTTTAAAATGGTTTTATTTAAAATGTAATAACTTAAAACGTTTTTACGTTTTATTCGAGCTATTAGGCTGACCAAGCTGAAACTCTCACTCTTGTAATTCCAAATATTTTCATATGCAAACACACATGCATGCACAAATTAAAGAAGTTTTAGGTCTTCTAAACAAGCGGTTTCCAAAGACGTATGACAAAACGCGTAGAATTCACCTGGACTCAATGCTGGATACAGAACATTACTAGAGTCCAACGTATTTCTGCACGTTTAAGTTCCTCTAATTCAATGAGAATAAGGTGGTACATGAACAAATGAAGCCTTCTGACTCTCAGTTGACAATTATTTTAATAAAAATAACTAAATGAATCAATGTATAACGCTATTCGTGCGATGAGAGATATTGCTATTCATCACTTCTATATCAATTTTTAAAAAAAACAAAAAAAAGAATATGCCACTATAATTAAATGAACTTTGTGTGCGTGAGATGTGATCATATTTAATATCGAGGTTGTTATCTTGATATAAATATCTGACTCATTATGCACAACAACAACACTTCTTAGTTTATGCCGACGAATTTATGTACATAATGGGTCAGATGTTTATAGCAAGATTGCAAGCTTGATTAAAGTAAATGTATTTGACGTTATAATCTTGGTTTTCATGTTCAGTTGAATCGACAGGTGATTCCAGAATTCTTTGCATAACCTGCCACAAGCAGATTTTTCAAATTTTTAAAATATACTTTAAAAGCTCGGAATAAGCCGATTCACCAGGAATTCTCAAGATTTACCATTTAAGCACTGTCACTTTCAGCAATATCTGACGCTTTGGTTCCAAATTGGCTATAACGAATCGCATGGAAACATGAAGTTTCGCATCTTGATGGATGTACATTTTAAAAGCGCAGTTGATTACTTTCATTAGTTTTAAATAATAATATATATTATTGTCATTATTTCTATTATTATTATAATATTATTATTATTCAAATTATTATTCCTATTATTATTATTGTTAATTTTAATATCTTCACCATTTTATTATTATTATTATTATTATTATTATTATGCTATTATTATTATTACAAACATGTATGTTATTATTATTATTATTATTATTATTATTATTATTATTATTATTATTTATTTATTTATTTGTGTGTTATTATTATTATTTTAGGATATTTCCAGTAGCTGATTTACATTGACCAGTACGATCTGATTTAGCATGTTTCACCATAGTATCATATGTATGTTCTAGTAAATTTTCCATGTCTCTAATACAGTAGGGAAACTCGAATTTACTGTGTATTTAAAAATGTGGTACCTACACGACTTTCTGGTGTAAACTACTTCTAACTCCTTTGCTTTTTACTGATATGTATGATGTAAATAGAAGTGGCTGCCAACAATTTATCACAGAGAAAACTGACACAATTGCAGGTGTCTGGAATTTTAATGTCCCCGTTTACGGACTGGCTGCACAACGACACTCTTCATATGTTTGTAGCAAACACGTCGTACTGAGCTTCTTAAACATTCTGCTAAAAAGAAATTGAATAAATTTGTTAATATTGCACCGATTCTATGGTTTTTCGTTTTTTGGTGATACTAAATATCTTAGCCCCTTCATTTGAAAAAATAGTTTCGAATGTAATTTTGTAACAATATTTTTATTCAAGTCAAAGTTAAACAATCCATTTATAAATTGTGGCAAATTGTTAGGATTTTATAATTGCTACAATAGCTGTACGTTTTATGCAGAAGCACTCATAATATCTCATTAGATAAACAACTGTTTTAAAGTCGGATCACATCATATATTTTGAAGATATATTTACGATAGTACACTGCTTGGAAGATTTAGACAACACCAAATCAGTACCGATGCTCAACTTTGACATAGCTGACAATAAAGTGTTCGAAAGATCTAGAGGCAAGGTCGTTAGTTCCTCGTCGTTCTAAAGAAGTTTCTGTATGGCACGATATTGGCAGTAAATCGAGGTTTTCCTGATGAAGCATAGACATTTTTATTAAATAAAAATCGATTGCGCGGGTGGTCGTAACAATTCTTTAAATCAAGTTTCCAAGCTTGAAGTAAACACCGATCACATTGTATTTAACCAGTCATCGAGCAACATAGCAAAACTACCGACAGTTGCACGCACTGACACGTTTCAACTCACCATGATCATCAGAGTACGACGGCATTCCATATAAATGACTTGCGGTTTGATCCTCGCTAGTCAGTTTGCCTTCGTACTCTGATGATGATCATGGAAGGACGAAACGCGTCAATGCGTGCGACTGGCGGTAGTTTCGCTATGTTGTTCGACGACTTGTTAAATACAATGGTATTTGTGTTTGCTTCAAGCTCGCAAATTTTATTTAAAGAAGCATAGACGCACCCCAAGTATAGCTGCACTTTTGGGTTGTTTTATTGCATGAATTTATAAAAGAATTCCTGGTGGGCGCACGAAACGGATTGTATCGACCAAAAGACAAATCAGATTGAACGGGTTTTCCAAAATTGGCATGCATGTGCATTCCAGATTAATGAGCCAGCGCACTTTGATTCATTTTATTTACTCGATTTAGGTTTGATGGCATGTCACATTCCTATCTGAGTATTTTTCTGTAGGTCTGAGACATTAAATAAACAACTGCCAGACCACGGCAAATTGTACGCTTTGTTGGTCTGATCTTATTGCCACAGGAATTTTCAGTCAGGCAACAATTTACTACAGCTACATTTCTCGAGCAATTTAGTCCTAGTTTTGTTTTTAATTCATTAACGTTTACTAGGTTGCCTACACTCTGTTCAATGCCATTAACCGGTTGTAATAGACTTTCGTAAAGATTACCAATCTTGTTTCTAAAATGCTACGTAAATTTTTAAGACTTCCGAATTTGTTTTCTTATGCGAACCTAGCAATGGCTAAACTAAAGCTTCTATTTCAACACTGCATAGTAGAAAAGCAATACCATACACGTCTAAGCCTTTCTTGCATTGGAATTGGAGAATATTTGTGGCTGTATATCGCGATTATGCAGTTATTTTGACGTAAAGAATGGACTAATTCATGAAGCAATAAGCCCACCCAACCGATGAGATAATGATCTTAAGCGGTAGACGAGAGCAATTGACTTTAGGCGACAATCCACCCTTTTAAGCAGTCAAACTTATGCCATATTCGAAAATTGTCAGGACAACAACATCTTGACTGCTGAAGTTTATTTTCTCGAAGTGATAAAATATTTTAAAGGACAGAGGTAGTTTAATGTACCGTGGCCCTAAGTAAAACGAATCATTCTTAGTTCAGTTTTTTAGTGTTAAGCTCTATCGTTGTTTTTGAACAATGCTGTTGGGCTAACTGACAAATTAAATGTCAGAAACTTGACGATATCTTGTCCTATCTACTAGTTGACATGTCACCATGAATCGTACAGCTTCTTTCAAAGTTGAGAAATTGATGACATATTTTTAATGAAATATAATTAATAAATTGGCGTTGTTTAAAGAAGTCAAGATTTCGAATGATTGGTCTTATAAACATAACGTATATGGCCTTATAGAAAATAAGTTTTATTTGGCATTCTACTTAATTAGCATGTATCTAGGTATTATAATTTCAAATTAGGTAAACTCGTCCTAAGTTAAATTAAAAAATCAACTGGAAATTCGTCAATGCTTGGCTATATGGCATATAGTATCTTCATAGTTTCATTTTCCCAAAATTTGGACAAAGGAGTTACATCAAGTAAGTTTGCGCAAAACAAATATCTTTCAGTCGGCAAATAGTAGATAAATTAATTTCTCACAAAATTTTAAAAAACACATCTACCGTTATTTTACTATTTTTTATTGTCAAATTACCTGTCAGATTTTGCGTTGACGTATTTTGCATATCCTGTCACTGAATGCTTGCAATTTTATTCTAGATATTGCCTATTAATTTGTCTAATGCAATAGGAATAGTGTGCTCCTGTCTGTTGAAGGATTGTGCAACTGTCTTTCAAATAATGCGTAACCTAAATGCGACTGCTAAAAATTTGATCTGTAATACAAATTGTTTAACAATCGATTTATTTCAATTCTATTGTTTAGTTCACGCAGATGTTTTTATGTTATATGTTGTGGAAAAATAAGGAATGTCAATATGCATTTGTCCATTGTACTTTTGGATGTTAAGCAATGCAATTCCGTTGTTAAACCATGTATTACTGGTGTGTTTTTAAACTTTTCAGGCTAAGTCATTATAAAAATTAATCATTTAAATCTGATACAGGTGGTAAAGTTTTTATTATCTCAAAAACTATTTGGATGATATCTATATGTGCTACAACTTACGACAAGCCTCTTTCAGGTAGAGTTGCGCATCGGAATTACATCTAATATTCAACCAAACATATATTTTTTTCTTTTGTCATGGAAAGAATTCTGCAGCCTAGAATGTGAAACGCCTGGAATTAATTAAAATAGTTGTTCTGCGTTTTGCAATTTACAAACCACAAATAACGCGAGCGATGTAAACAACTGTATAAATCACGTGTGGACATAGGAAAAAAGGCAAATTCAGCGGAAAATTTCTAGACAGTATTTAAAGAGTTCCCAATAAGAACAAAACCGTTATTGCTGATAAACAGATAATTTTAGCCGTAAACATTCCATTTTCAGACCAAGTAAATTATAGTATCACATTTTGAACACTTACTTAGTTTCCCAAAAATATTGAATCTTTCATGTTCCAACCAATTTTTGTAACAAAGATGAGCTGAGCCAGTTAAATACTGTTTGTTGCGAAGAACTAATATATATGCAAGTATGTATTAGGTTTTGCGAACCTAGTAACAAGTTAGTTCAGTTGTGACCAGAAGGATAAACCAAAGGCAGCATGAACGGAAAGTATAATCTCATGCACATTCGTTTCGTGCTTACTGGCGACTCATCAGTAGGAGCCGGTATTACGCCCTTTAACCACTATATATGTGGTAGAAGAATGTGGAATAATATGACGGTACAATCTCCTAGACGAATGTGAAAACCTGTAATAGTGAAGCTAACATAATCTAAAATCAACGACAATGCGACTTCAATGGTAACTCACACTATATAATATATATACCGAGTCTGTAAAGGATACTAACACTATGGGGATTGTGTTAGTAACTGATACCTTTTTTGAAATTGATGAGTACCGGATACTAACACTATGGTTTCCGAGTCGGTACCTGATACCAACCTGATGGATATAAATTTATGCTAAAGTTCACCCAAATTGAGAATTACAACAATTTCCGAATACCTGTTACTCCAGTTAAACCATACACACTGGCCTTCATCGATATCACTTATCACATTTCGCAGTAAGCATGACATCATTCAATTCAATATATTACAGTTAAATACTGTTTGTTGCGAAGAACTAATATATATGCATTTACACATTCGTCATATAGTGTGAGTTAGCATTGAAGTCGTATTGTCGTTGACTTCAGATTATGTTAGCTTCACTATTACAGGTTTACACATTCGTCTAGGAGATTGTACCGTCCTATTATTCCACATTCTTCTACCAAATATATAGTGGTTAAAGGGCGTAATACCGGCTCCTACTGATGAGTCGCCAGTAAGCACGAAACGGATGTGCATGAGATTATACTTTCCGTTCATGCTGCCTTTGGTTTATCCTTCTGGTCACAACTGAACTAATTTGTTGCTAGGTTCGCAAAACCAAATACATACTTGCATGAGCTGAGCCAGTTTGAAACAAACGATATGGTTTTATTATATAAATAGAGAAGCAGATAATCATTTCCACTATTATCTGCATATTCAGTGAAATTGTAATTTAAACTTGTTTTTTAACGATTCGTTTTCATCTGTATCGTAAGTGGTCTCCTATCAAATTTTATTAATGTGGTTGGGTTGAAAATTCTGTTTTCCTTCAAAAAGCCAGGCATTTGACGTTACCACCGCCTAAATTTAAACGTAAAACTACGATATAATTTTATTTTTTTAATACATATTTGCTTTTATAGTATTAGGTTATGCATGTCATTAGTTAGGATGTTAAAATACAGCACGTATTTCAATCTCATACGGGTGGAGGTTTGTGATTTATACTTACAGTCTCATTACATGCATTTACTCGATTTCTTGTTCTGCCTTTGTTCTATACGTTTCTGTTTGTTTCATAATTTTGGGATGGATGTAAATTTCGTTTCGAATATACTTTATAATTTCGTTTGATTTTGAAATATTTTCAAATGTGTAATTGTGTAAATTCTCCATGATTGTTAAAGATGTGTAATGAAATAAAATAAGACTTTAAGCATACACTTGTTAATCAATTCGAATAAAACAACTATCAAAAATGAATGTAGAACAATTCATTTGGCAGTATAAACTAAAAATTTTTAAATGTAGAAAATGTAATTCGTCCATAGACCGGTTTCTTCCTTATTAGGAACTTATCACGTACTTTCCAGAATTTGCCGCGTACAGGGCTCGAATTTGGTCACGTCTGATTAGGAATCTGCTGCTGTAACCACTGAGTCACCCTGCTGCACACTATACACAATTTCCAGTTATATACTAACTAACGATTCTCCATTAACCTTTCCAAAATTGTTTGTAGTCTGCTACACTGTAATTCATAGGCTAAAGCAACAGATACGAAAGCACACGTGCCCGGGTTTGAGCCCTGTCCGCGGTAAATATTTGGCAGTGCGTGATGAGTTCCAAATAAGGACAAAACCAGTCTATTGCATTTATTGCCCTTTTTACACTATACAATACTAAGCTTATACTGACAAATGTATGTACATAATAGATCAGGTGTTTATATCAAGATCGCAACCTTCATGATAGTAAATTTTATCACAACCCGCGCAACCAATGTCCGTTTAATTAAATAAGTGTACATATCAGTAACACGTCCCTATATAGTGAAGTGTCTGTTCAGTAATGAGAGATTGGGGTTGGTTAGTTGGAACCTTGGGTCTAAATTGATGCCATATGAGCTCCACCTACAAGAATAAAGACTAACCGTGTTACATTAGTTAGTACATGACTGAAAATTGAGTACAATGTATATCAGGGTGGCTCAGCGGTTAGAGCACCAGATTTTAAAGCAGACGTGCACAGGTTTGAGCCCTGTCCGCGACAAATTTTGGGCAATACATGACGAGTTCCCAATAAGGACAAAACCAGTCAAGTGAATGAATTGCCTTTTCCACACCACACAATACTCAGTTTATACTGACAAATGTATGTGTATAATGGGTTATTCAAATATATCATGATCGCAACCTCGACTAAATTAACTGTTATCATCGCTCGCGCAAACTGTGTTTGTTAAATAGTAGAACACTTCAGTTAAATATATCAATGATAATCCGCGTTACAGTCATCTCACTGTCCAACTTATCGAGAAAATTTTTCGAAGGTTTATTTTCACATTGTGTCACTCTTCATAATATTTGGAATGCTCGCTTGTGGTGAATTAAATTGGCGTAATCCTAACGCTCATTGAAGAAGCTAAACTCAACCAAAACATCATTTATTGAATTGCCTCGGAAAAAAAGGCATTTCACAACTTTATAAATGTGAACTTCTGTGCTTTATCTTGGAATACAGTGAAGTAAACGAATTGTATTAAATGTAATATTTATCAATTATATGGGCAGTACCATTAAACAATAATTAATTGCGCAGTTGGTGGTAACAATTCTAGAAATTAAGTTTACGAGTTTGAAGTAAACACCAATCCCATTGTATTTAACCAGTCGTCGAAAAACATAGCAAATCTACCGCCAGTAGCAACGCACTGACGCGTTTCGAACTTCCTTGATCATCATCAAAGTACGACGACAAACTGACTGGCGTGAATCAAACCTAATTGCATATATAGGGAAAGCAAAATTAGATATGCGGCTCTCATCTCTAGCAGTCTCGCATACATTGTACGAGACTGGAAATGTCACGAACATTAGCTGTTTGAAGCTTACGACACATACATATATATCGACAATACAATTAAACAAGAATTGATTGCGCGGGTGGTGGTAACAATTCTTTAAATCAAGTTTGCGTGCTTGAAGTAAACACCAATCCCATTGTATTTAACCAGTCGTCGAAAAACATAGCAAAACTACCGCCAGTAGCAACGCACTGACGCGTTTCGAACTTCCTTGATCATCATCAAAGTACGACGACAAACTGACTAGCGAGGATCAAACCTAATTGCATATATAGGGAAAGCAAAATTAGATATGCGGCTCTCATCTCTAGCAGTCTCGCATACATTGTACGAGACTGGAAATGTCACGAACATTAGCTGTTTGTAGCTTACGACACATACATATATATCGACAATACAATTAAACAAGAATTGATTGCGCGGGTGGTGATTACAACTTTTTAAATCAAGTTGGCATGTTTTAAGTAAGCACCAATCACATTGTTTCTAACCAGTCGTCGAAAAACATAGCAAAACTACCGCCAGTAGCAACGCACTGACGCGTTTCGAACTTCCTTGATCATCATCAAAGTACGACGACAAACTGACTGGCGAGGATCAAACCTAATTGCATATATAGGGAAAGCAAAATTAGATATGCGGCTCTCATCTCTAGCAGTCTCGCATACATTGTACGAGACTGGAAATGTCACGAACATTAGCTGTTTGAAGCTTACGACACATACATATATATCGACAATACAATTAAACAAGAATTGATTGCGCGGGTGGTGGTAACAATTCTTTAAATCAAGTTTGCGTGCTTGAAGTAAACACCAATCACATTGTTTTTAACCAGTCGTCGAACAACATAGCAAAACTACCGCCAGTCGCAACGCACTGACGCGTTTCGAACTTCCTTAATCATCATCAAAGTACGAACTGACTAGCGAGGATCAAACCGCATTGCATATATAGGGAAAGCAAAATTAGATATGCGGCTCTCATCTCTAGCAGTCTCGCATACATTGTACTTGACTGGAAATGTCACGAACATTAGCTGTTTGTAGCTTTCGCCACATACATATATATAGACAATACAATTAAACAATAATTGATTGCGCGGGTGGTGGTAACAATTCTTTAAATCAAGTTGGCATGTTTTAAGTAAGCACCAATCACATTGTATTCTAACCAGTCGTCGAACAAACATAGCAAAACTACCGCCAGTGCAACGCACTGACGCGTTTCGAACTTCCCTGACCATCAGCAAAGTACGACGACAAACTGACTAGCGAGGATCAAACCGCATTGAATATATAGGGAAAGGTAAATTAGATATGCGACTCATCTCTAGTAGTCTTGCATACATTGTACGAGACTGAAATGTCACGAACATTAGCTGTTTGTAGCTTACGACACATACATATATATCGACAATACACTAAACAAGAATTGATTGCGTTATGGTGATTACAACTTTAAATAAAGTTATAATGTTTTGGTAAACACCAATCCCATTGTATTTAACCAGTCGTCGAAAAACATAGCAAATCTACCGCCAGTAGCAACGCACTGACGCGTTTCGAACTTCCTTGATCATCATCAAAGTACGACGACAAACTGACTAGCGAGGATCAAACCTCATTGCATATATAGGGAAAGCAAAATTAGATATGCGGCTCTCATCTCTAGCAGTCTCGCATACATTGTACGTGACTGGAAATGTCACGAACATTAGCTGTTTGTAGCTTACGACACATACATATATATCGACAATACAATTAAACAAGAATTGATTGCGCGGGTGGTGATTACAATTTTTTAAATCAAGTTGGCATGTTTTAAGTAAGCACCAATCACATTGTTTCTAACCGTTCGTCGAAGAACATAGCAAAACCACCGCCAGTAGCAACGCACTGACGCGTTTCGAACTTCCTTGATCATCATCAAAGTACGACGACAAACTGACTAGCGAGGATCAAACCTAATTGCATATATAGGGAAAGCAAAATTAGATATGCGGCTCTCATCTCTAGCAGTCTCGCATACATTGTACGAGACTGGAAATGTCACGAACATTAGCTGTTTGAAGCTTACGACACATACATATATATCGACAATACAATTAAACAAGAATTGATTGCGCGGGTGGTGGTAACAATTCTTTAAATCAAGTTTGCGTGCTTGAAGTAAACACCAATCCCATTGTATTTACTTCAAGCACGCAAACTTGATTTAAAGAATTGTTACCACCACCCGCGCAATCAATTATTGTTTAAATTGTATTGCCTATATATGTATATGTGGCGAAAGCTGCAAACGGTTAATGTTCGTGACTGCATAGGAATTGTGCAGCCGACATTTCCAGTCAAGTTCAATGTATGCGAGACTGCTAGAGGTGAGAGCCGCATATCTAAAATTGATTTCCATATATATTCAATGCGGTTTGATCCTCGATAGTCAGTTTGCCGTCGTACTCTGATGATGATCATGGAAGGTCGAAACGCGTCATTGCGTTGCAGCTGGCGGTAGTTTTGTTACCTTGTTCGATGACTGGTTAAATACAATGGGATTGGTGTTTACTTCAAGCACGCAAACTTGATTTAAAGAATTGTTACCACCACCCGCGCGATCAATTATTGTTTAAATTGTATTGCCTATATATGTATATGTGGCGAAAGCTGAAAACAGTTAATGTTCGTGACTGCATAGAAATTGTGCAGCCGACATTTCCAGTCAAAGTTCAATGTATGCGAGACTGCTAGAGGTGAGAGCCGCATATCTAAATTTGATTTCCATGTATATATTCAATTCTGTTTGATCCTCGATACGCAGTTTGCCGTCGTACTCTGATGATGATCATGGAAGGTCGAAACGCGTCAGTGCGTTGCGGCTGGCAGTAATTTTGTTATGTTGTTCGACGACTGGTGAAATACAATGGGATTTGTGTTTACTTCTAGCTCGCAAACTTGATTTAAATAATTGTTACCACCACCCGCGCAATCAATTATTGTCAAATTGTATTGCTTATATATGTATATGTGGCGAAAGCTGCAAACAGTTAATGTTCGTAACTGCATAGAAATTGTGCAGCCGACATTTCCAGTCAAGTTCAATGTATGCAAGACTGCTAGAATTGAGAGCCGCATATCTAAATTTGATTTCCATATATATTCAATGCGGTTTGATCCTCGATAGTCAGTTTGCCGTCCTACTCTGATGATGATCATGGAAGGTCGAAACGCGTCAGTGCGTTCTGGCTGGTGGTAGTTTTGCTATTTTGTTCGACGACTGGTTAAATACAATGAGATTGGTGTTTACTTCAAGCGCGCAAACTTGATTTAAAGAATTTTTACCAACTCCCGCGCAATCAATTATTGTTAACGAAATATTGTTTGTTTTAGAATAGAAGGAAAAAATAAGATTGGTAAATTTAAAGACGGAGAATTCTACCGTTATTTCTTCATGTTTGTACAATTTACCAGACCCAACATTTGAGGCAAAACGGTTTAACTACATAAAATCTGATGCCGTGTGTAATTAGTACATGTTTTGAAACGCGTAGTTATATGTAAACCGTAAAAGATTTTTATATCGTCCATTTGTATTGTGGTGGTTTGTAACTTAGCCTAGTTAGATTGAAAGATAATAAGGATAACACTGCTCTGCACTTTTCGTTTCTTCATGTAATTAGCGTATTGCCTATGTTGGATCTCTCATCTGTATAAAGTTTATTTAATTACTGTTCGTGTGTTCTGATCAGATTCTTATTTGAATCCGCTTTACCGTTGCATTGCCAGAACATTAAATTTCCTTCGCAGCAAAGTAGAGATTAATATCCCACAAGTTTTATGTCATCTGCTCTTCTGATCCTTGCATATATGTTTTGGATAGGCATAAGCTATGCTTTTGAAAATTATTTTATAGCCAAATGGTGACATTAATAGTCGCAATATCTCTTTTTTGGAACTTTTGTTAACATTCTTTTGAGTAATGCGCTTCTGAAGTTCTCTTTCTTGATAAGGATTTATTCTCGACTCATAGTTACAATTTTCGTTAGTTATCAGCTTTTCCTCAACCTATTCTGCAAAAATCGTTAGCTTCCACACTATACTCATCTGCCATTTAGAGTTTAGACCTGTAGCCTGCAGAGTGTTTTTGTTATCAAAAAGGAACATTGGTTACGTGGGAGGTGAAAACAGTTAATTAAATCAAGGTTGCGATCTTGATATAAAAAACAGACCCATTCTGTACATACAATGTCAGTATAAACGAAGCGTTTTATTGTGTAGAAAATCTAATTCAACGAGGAGAAAGGTTTATTAGTTATTGCGATTTTATCACGTACTGTTTCAAATTTGTGCAGACAGGGCTCAAAATTGGGCACGTCTGCTTCGAAATATGGTGCTCTTATCACTGAGTTACCCTATTGCATACTACAAACAATTTTCAAATATATACTAACCAATATTTTCTGGGTAGCCTTTCATTTATGAGGAGACTATATAGCGTGTATTTAGAGCTAAATTTCCAACTAACCACCCCCAATTTTTATTATTGGACAGACACCACGATACCTGCGAAAGTGGTATTGAATAGGTTATGTATAAAATCAAAATCAAATGGAAAGTCTAACCAAGAAACATTAGTTATTGTATAATTGCAAATTGAGTGTAGTGTGTGGCAGAGTGCCTCAGTGTTCAGATCACCATATACAAAATCAGACGTGCCCAGTTTCGAACCCTGTCCGCGGCAAACTCGAGACAGTACGCGATGAGTTCCCAATAAAAAAGAAACCAGCCTACTTGATGAATTTCCTTTTCTACGTTATACAATTCGTAGTTTATACGGACAAAATTATGTATATAATTGGGCAGGTGTTCATATCAAGGTCACAACCATGATCTAATTAATTGTTCTTGTTACCGTTATCATAAAAAACTCTGCTGAACGAACAGTGCACCCAGTTTGAGCAAGATAATTTCAGATTTGCCAAACTAAATCTTTAGCGCATTCACTTCACAAAGTAATTTTTAAATTCTTGCTGCCTGAAAGTTGAGTCATTCGTTTTCATTTGCAGGTGTTATAAATTACTTCCGCTAGCTTACCTAGTTTTGTCATAAAATTGTCAAGGCTTAGATATCTGGCAATAAAGATGAGCTGATTTAAGATCATATTTATTTATCAATAGAAAACTTCCAAAATGTCATCTATTTGAGGACCTCCAGCATAAATCCTGATTTTTGATATTTCAGGACGTTGCCTTGTCTGCCCTATCTAAGCGAACTGATGAGATGCAATTGAGAAATCGAATTTAAGTAAGTAAGCAGTAATGACATTTCAAAAATAGTACTTTTAAGTGAAATTCTAACTAAAAACGCTCAACTGTCGGTTTTTCGTCGACGACCGGTGCGGCAATTCCCTAAAATTCTTTATACTAAATCTAAATTATATTTCGAAACACTATATTTTATAGTATTGCCAGTTTTGTCTGAGTAAAATTGCCGACTAACGAATGGAATTGCAAAATATTTGCCAATTGAATTCTTTCATATTTTTCTACGTCACCAGTGCTTTTTTCAATTTTCAAAGAAGATGTGGCAACTACGAGAATGTGTTTAGACAATGTGCTAATTTTTTTCCATTTTGACATTTCTTTTTATTTGTATAAACCAATATCTAAATTAAAACAAATATTTTGGCACTATTAACAAACCAAATTAAAAACCCATGATAAATTCAGTACCCTTTAAATGAAAGTCTGCGTAGAACAGACGGATAAACATTATAAAAAATATAATTTTCCCTTGTATTAACGAGAAACATTGAGAAATTTTCCTCCTCTACAAAATTTAATAATTTCCATGTATACACAAAATATCATCCTCTGATTAAAATATTACCTACATGATAGGCAAAATTATGTTGATAAGTGTCAAGAAACTATTTCGACGCCAAAAATTGCTGAAAACATTTATTGGCAAATGATTTCTTTCGAATTAATTTTTCATCTAACTAATCTTATGCAAATCCTTATGTATATACAAAAAGTATTACGCATGACAATCATAGTTAAACATAAATTTGGACGCTAGTCCTAATTAAGCTTTAATTAGCGATTTGCTAGAATGATTCTTGATCATAAAATAGATTGATAATTATTTAGTTTATAAACGCATTTTTACCTTTCAAACTTAGATTTATTCATCCAACTTGAAAACCGCCAACTGATACGTAAATTCACAACCTAGACAAAACATCTATTTTTGTACAGTAAATTTAAAAATACACTCGAAGTATTAAGTTAGATTTCTTGTTGATATTATACAAAAATAAAACAAATGAAAGAATACACCTTTCATTATGCAAAATATTTGTTGTTTGACATTGCTTAGGCTTGAAAGACTAAATAACAACCGACTGTGATTTAAAATGTGTTTACGCGGCAGTTAATTAACTTCAAGCCTAAGTATGGAAAGCTTAGAGTAACATTGTGTTAACTACCTTGGTTAGTCGAAAATGTTCGACATTTTCCCCTTGCGCCTCTGGACTTTCAAACCACGTTGCCTCTGGACTCTCAAGAAACTGTTTAAGATCGTCGCCAACAAGTGACTCCACGCCAAGTATACACTGCATAACAACGCTGCATGCCTCCAAAATAGAATTGAGTTGGGGCCGTGTGTCATTACTATCCTGTGCGTTGTTTCGTTTCTGCAGCACGCGTGGACTCTTCTTTGACGGAGTAGGAAATTCACCAGAAAGCTTGATATGGGCTGGGTATGGGTTGTGCTCTTCCACCACGTCACAATCACTGCCGGATTTTATATCACAGTATTTTTGTATTATAGCCAATTGACTCTTGAACGATTTCTCAGTACTGCAGAGGAAAATTTTTTTTAATAAACAGATTTCTGAAAAACAGCCCCAAGCAATATTTCTATATTTTGATAGATTTTAATTCTGAATAATTAAAACGGAATTTACCAGTATCATTAAAAAGACTACTTAAGAAACACTGACTGCAAAACTTTATTCTGATTTCACAACACGTTAGTATTATAAAAAGTTAAATATACATACTTTATATACATATATTTAAATCTACATTAAACTATCATTGATCAGCCAAGCATGTGAATTATTAATGTTAATTGTAATTGTAATGATCGAATACTATAGTTCTCACGCCTGCACAACTTGTCCGCTCTTTAATTTTGATGCGTGTAAACAGTTTGAAATTCCGGTCGAAATTTATTCCAATGTTTTCCTCCTTAAGAAAAGACAAGGCATAAAACGGGAAATGCGATGGAATGCGCGGCTCCCGTGGTTCACGGGGAGATTTGTAGCATGGTTGTGAAAAAAATTCGTTCAAATTCCATCATGGGACACATTAATTATTGTACTAATGACGGCTTTCCATTAAGGGCGAATCCGGTCTACTAGAATGGTTACAATTGCCAGCTTATGCAAGGCCAAAATTACTTCGAAAATAGTTATTATATTTAAAATGTCCCTGAGGCAAAGCCTAGCTATTGCATATATATATACATATATATATATATATATATATATATATATATATATATATATATATATATATATATATAAGTGTGTGTTTGTTTGTGGTGTTTATTATGCATAGCATAATTTTATGTAAAAAATCAAATACCGAATGAATGAGTGTTGTTACTATCCTAACAATGAACCGCGTTTTAACTTGGCTCTAGATTTCCTGGCTCTTGTTTGTAAGAATGCATTTTAATCCATGTATTTTTTGTCATGTCACAATGTTCACAAATATGGATATTTCCTCCTTGTATCAAAATTGGGTTCGTAGATTTAAGTACCAATCCTCCATATAGGTGTGCAGATTCTAGTGTTGTCAATGGTAATTATGGCGTAATTTTTGCTGCTTCTTCCATTTCAGTCTGTTGCCGGTGGGGTTGAATGCCTGTTGATTCTTGCCTAAGAGATGGCCGTATTTGTTGTAGCTGTTCGCCATTCGATTACACAATCATTTTGTTTCAAATTTGGCAAATTTAGACCGAGTCCATATTTGCTTCTCAAAGATGAGGACATAAAACTTCATAATAGTATGATACCAGTAGCAAATCCTATCTAGCTTTTTAATTATGAAAAAAGGCCATTATGTCAACTGTAATGGATTGAAACAGTTAGCATTTTTCTATAGAAAACGTTTAACGATATGATATCTGTAATTAATTTAAGTAAAATCTAGAGCGAATTTAATAAATACTTCCTGGATTAAAATATCTTCAGGCTAACTACTAAATGTCTTAGCAGAAAATTACAGGAAACGCGGATCGTAATTTTTAATAGGGAAAACGATTCGCAAGCGACTGGGAATTATTAAATTTCTGGAAAATTTCTACAATTTAGATTTATTTCTCAGTATGTTTTAATATTGCAAGGAATCAAACAAACTAGAGCAAGCGTGCCAGATGCGAAGAGCAGAGTTCGGCTGCTAAAAGTAACTTTGGCTATTGGCGTCTGAGCAGATAGTGCTCATCAGCCTTGGTTGGCAGAATATCTAAGATAGGGAAAAGTCCGAATAAAAACCATCCCCGCTAGGAATGGGCAACCTAGTGTTATTTTACAGCCCACATATAACCATAAACGACACGAATTAAAATAAATATATACTGCATCGGTGGTCGCGCAAGATACAAAGGGTTGCCTTATCTACAGATTCATGCAGAATGGTTAGGCGAAATCAGGCTACTGCAGACACCTTCATCTCCGATTCTGCCTCTTTGTCTTTTCTCTCTTCTTCTCAACCTAACATTGATTTTATGAATATGGTGGATGTTGATCATATCACTGAACCCGATATTGGATTGCCAAATATCGAAAATAGTTCAATTATACCAACATTTATTAAACCTAGTGTAGGTTATAACTTGAATGAAGTTAATGTGCGAACATTAAAACATACTGGATAACAAGAAGATCTTGCACGTACGCTGGATAAATTAGAAATCGATGTAGTTTGCTTATCTGAAACCAGAATACAGGATCCTATCAGCATTACAACACTGGGTGCTCCATTCTTATCTTCGTGGTATTGGTTTCGAACATCTGGTTCCACGGAGTTTTCTCAAGCTGGTAAATGGGACATTGGTGTTCTCCTCAACTCACGAGTTGATGCTTTCTTAAATGAATAGATCACTTTAGGTAACCGACTTTGTGCGGCGCGCTTAAATATATCTAATAGAATCAATGCCAGAAATCTAATTCAACGTTGCCTCTTTGTAGTATCTGCATTGTTCCCAACGGTTGCAGCACATACGAAAGCAAGGACGCTTTTTACTTCGATCTAAGCTCTTTGATCAGTGGAACAAGGAGGTCAGATATTGTCTTTCGTTATGGGTGACATGAATTCTCATGCTGTCGCTTAAGTAAAACAGAATTTCATTAAGTTAAAAGATAAACTTTAAACTGGACGTGCAACGATAATGGTGAGCGACTGTTGGATAGCTGAGCAGAACACAGATTATACTTAAGTAGCACAAACTTCAGACGTAGTGTAAGACGTTGTGTCACATGGTGTCCTCCAGCCTACGGACAACGGAGGATCCAAAGAGATCCTGTAGCAATTAGTTATAAGCGGCGTGGTTGCATATAGGATCAAAGATAGCTTTTGAACATTTATGCCGACACGGACCATGCACCCATCCGTTGTAGATTTGCATTAAAAATTTCTAGACAAATAAATAATAATAAACTTCAAATAGATGTAAACAAACTCGAGCAATCATCCTGCCGACAAAAATATGAGATATTCGAAAATCAAAGCTAACCGGTCTTGATGGCGAAAATTTGAATTTACTTTGGACAAAGATAAGTTCCACCATGCACAATACAAGTACTACTGTATGTGGCATTGTAGGTCCCCGTAGAAACAAACCTTGGGTCTCGACAAAATCTATGGAGATACTCAACACAAAACACCAAATTCCACCTGGCTCAGCTCATAATAACACTCTTAGAATTGTTAGACGCCAATTTAAGCGTTGTCTAATAGTCAATGTCGAATGCTTTCACAATAGAAATGTTAATGAGATGGAAGTAGCGTTCGCATCAGGTACTAGCGTAGGTATGTTGCAATTTATCCGTGCAACAGGTCCGAGAATATCAGAAGTTATCGAAACCATAAATGATAGTAAATAACATCTAATAACCTCTAAACTAAGTCATCTTGATAGCTGAGATGAACACATAAAAGTTAAATTTTCTATGGTGCATGCGTCAGTTCCGATTCCAAAAGAATGCCTTTATCAAAATTGTTGCATGTTAATCTCGAACAACCATCAGAGTTATAAGTATGGAATGCAGTCAAACCTCTTAAACGTTGCAAAGCTGAAGGCCCCGATGATTTGCTTCCGGGTTCATTAAAGGACGGTGGCAACAAAATTTAGAAAGCGTTTACTAAGCTCTTTTGCACTCTACGGAATGAGGAGACCGTGCCCTTAGCTTTGATTAAGTTGACCATCATTCCTTTCTTCAAAAAAGGCAAACTTAATCCGCGAGATTATCATCGTGGTATAAGCATGACTCCAGATATATATAGGTTAATTGCATTGATTATCTTAAGCCATCTTAGCGCTTCGCGTGAATCACATTTTACCGAAGAATACGTCGTATTCCAGTGAGGACGAGGTTGTATAAGTAATATTTTTATTTTAAGACAAGATCTTGAACAGCGACATGTATATCACCTTCCCACAATAGCCGTATTTCTCGACTTCAAGGGGGCATTTGACGCGGGAGATTGCAATATTATATTCGATATTCTGTCGTAAATTAGTGTGTCTAACAAATATGTAAAATATTCTGAGCGCTCTCTACACTAACACTTCTGATCGCATTAAGGTCTGCAACGAATTAACGAAAAATTTTACTACCAGCAGTGATGTTCGTCAAGGCTGACCACTTCCCTACTTTTCGTTTATTTTTTTAATCGATACTATTATGAACAACACTCTTCCACACCTTCAGGATGCAGGTAGTGAAGGTGAATTGGTCGATCTCGATAATCAAGATTCTACTCAGGCGACTATGAATAGATTAGTAAACATTTTTCCGTTTATCGGTATGAAATTCGCATCCTCTAAATGCTAGATACTTTTATAGGTACAACCACTACTCACTCGATCTCTGCGACTGCATTGTGAAGATCTGGACAAAGTTGACAGGTTTACATACCTTGACAGCTCTATCAATAACTCAGGCAATATATCTAACGAAGCGAGTATAATAATCGCAAAATCTAGAGTACCTATCTCGAACCTTCGCCAATTATTGAGAAACGCGTGCATTTCACTCGGCCATAAATGTCTTGATTTTAATGCATATGCACGCGCAGTTTTATTATACGCTAATGAGAATTGGCCTCTCAGAGATGATGATTTTAGACACCGACATTTATTCGACCATAATTGTATGACAAGTATAGCGCATGTAGGTTACCAACAACGAAAAAACCAACGCTGTCATCTGTAGACGTATTTTTGGATCGGCCAAAAAGTGCTCCTCGTTAGAAAAACAAATAAGACAGCATCGACTCCATTGGCTCCGTCTCGTTTCGCGTAAGCCCTCAATTCTATTTCTCAGTCGAATAATGTTCTCTCAACCAGCACCAGATTGGTGTAAAAAAGTGGACAGATTTATACATGGCAAAAACAAATTGGGTAGTATAGAACTCGCTCGTCTGCCAGGATGGGGTCCACGTGCGCATCATAGATCTTGATTCGGAAACGCTACGCCATATGCCATCAAATCGAGCTCAGTGGCGATCTTGTAGCAGATTTCCTGTACAATTATCTTCATAATTCTCTTTCTTTATTAGGGCAGAGTTAGTTTCGAGGTTTGGCTTTGTTTATGACGTGATACAGTGAAAACCGCAAGGAAGTTGTATTGTCGATTTCGTCTTACCTTAATGCTAACTTGGCCTTAATAGTGTTGTGTAGAGGCCTAGTTTGCCTCACCTGTGTGTTATCTAGGTAAATATACGCATAGTAACTAGACATTCTCCCTCTCATAAATCTCTAAAAAATTGTGTGTCTTAATTATCATTTTTTCCCCTAAATAAAACATTTTTTAATCTTTTTTGTTTCTATTTTTATGGTTATATGACAGTGAAACGTCATTAAATAATGGCTGTTTTATTGTTGTGCCTGATTATTATGATGATGTTCATATATATGCAAAAACATTTTGCATGAAGTTCATAATAATGCAACCATCATTATAATCTTTGTTAATTTTTGCTATTGAAACTCTGGTTTTCTTGCACTGCCTTTTGATTTATACTTGAGTCATAGTTTTTTTTAAAGTATCCGTGTACTAGTACATTGTCCGTTCTTTAATTCTGATCTCATTATGATATTTTTGTGATTCTTCGTTATTATTTTCAATACTTTATTTTCCTTACGTTATTCTAAAATACTACATTAGTTTCCTTAACCTTAGTCAATTTTCGTAATTCATTCATCAACTTATCTGGTTGTTTCTGGTTTCTTTTGCTTCATAAGATGTATTAATAAATAAAACGTTTGTCAACGAAACTTTATTTATAGATCTAGAGTACACTATAATCTTTATTTTGCGTTTATTAGCTTGTGAATACATCTTATAAATAACTTTAGATCCAATATAGTCCTGCTCACTGCTTTAGAGCGTCTCCCTACGCGAACTGCGAAGATGATAGGTTTGTGAGTTAATCTTACTTAATCGTTTTTAACAAGGTGGCAAACTAATTTGAATCTTTCGTGCGGCAGGGTGGCTCAGTGGTCAGAAAACCAGATTCCGAAGATGTCGGGCCCAGGTACGAGCCCTGTCCACAGCAAATAATGGACAGTACGTGTTCAGATCCCATTTTGGACGAAACCGATCTATTGGATGAATTGTCTTTGCTAAATTATACAATACTTAGTTGATACCAACAACGATATGTACATAATTTGTCAGGTGCTTATATCATGATCACAATCTTGATTAAAAGTAAGAAATTGACAACTTATTCGCAATAACAGTAATTTATATTATTCAATATTGTTTCCTAAGCCTATACTATTTCCACCATTTAAAGAAATTAGGCATTATAAATATCATAAGAAGACCGTCATTAACCCTTAAATTCCATCGAGTGTATCATTTTATCCTTAACAATTTTGTTCGTGCTAAATTTCTTTGTTGCATTACTTTCTTTTCAAAAATGTTTGAAAACAAATATAGTGCTCAAAAGGTTTCTTTATCAATGCAGAAATAATAACCCTAAACCGACCAATAAATATTGATGACGTCTATTGCTTATAACAACGAAGGAAAACAATGAAAACTGCAAGGTGATGAGAGAATATATCAACCGCTTAGTCATTAACTGGTAAGCTTGAAAAAGAAAGAATTCACTACCTTCACGAAAAAATTGAAAATGATTATAAAAAATACCACTGACGTAGAAAAATGTGCTGGAAATACAAATTTTCTACTAATCCTGATGCTTCTATTTACAATAATCTAAAGATTTTAGTTTCAAAATATCACCTTAAAAGAACAATGCTTCATCAATTAGAGAGATTGAAGCGAAAACCAAATCATCGACATTTAGGCTACAAATAAAAAATTCAATAACGACTTAGCAATAAATGTCGCCCCAGAAACATTCACCGAATAAGAACTGGAAGCAGACATTGTTATGGCAAAATTTATATTTGAAGGTAATTTTACCTGACAGGTTAATGATTGAGTTATAGAAAGCTGCATTGCATCTCTCCAGGCTGATGCGATCATGTAAAATCTGGATAAAAGAAACCTGATATATGTAACTAAACAATGCACACTTTACAAAAGATATGTGGACCATTCACTGTTGTTCATTTCAGACACAACAGACCCCGCTGAAACCATGAAATAAGCTAATTAAGCCAGTTCAAACATCAAGTTCACACTCGTTGTAGAGAAAGACAACACTTTTTCTTTCTTGGAATTAAAATTTTATCGAGAATATAAAATCCAACGGAAATTCCAATCACTAAATCAGCAGTTTGTAAAGAAGCCGACGGGAAACCGAGTCGGAATGATCTCCTCTGAGCACGTGAAGAAAGTTTTAACAATAAAAACAACTCGGAGCGATTAATAAAAGTCAACATCAGACCCAAAAGTGGGCGATAATTTTATCCTTTTAGTCATTCCATTTTGTGGCAGCTTACCAGTTTCGAAAATGTTGCGTAATTTTAATTGAATCGTAAAGGCAAATTGTCGCTATGCTAACGTTTTTGTAAAATTTTGCTCACATAAAATCATATTCCTGCATGCCAAAATTCAAGCAACGTCATGGAAATAGGTAACTTGGAAGCACAACTTTAAAGCGAGGCACACAACGAACAATGAACATACAATAATTAATAAATTAAGGTTGCGATCTTGATATGACAACCAGTCCCATTGTGTACATATATTTGTCAGTATAAACTAAGAATTGTATAATGTAGAAAAGGCAATTCATCCAGTAGATGTTTTCGTTCTTATTGGAAACTCATCATGTACTTGTCAGAATTTACCGTGGACAGGGCTTCGGAATTTGTTGCTCTAATTTTATAGTGAAGACGATTAGACTTTTCAACTATGAATTCGACACTTTTCAACGAATTCGTATTGATAATAAAGACAAAGCAGGGCTGCTTCGATTATCTATGTCTACATAGAGTGCTAAATGATATCCAATTTTTGCGAGATCTCGCACAATGCATGGCAAAAATGTAATGTGAGTAACGTCAATGTCGAAGATATGACGACTGTAGTGGTCAGCGTCTGCTGAAACACCACAAATATTCCCATTTTCCAACAGCCGACTCGTGCTTATCGTCTGAGATCTAGAATTTAAGCTCATTCTCTTCTAACTTTGGTTTAGCTAGCCCAACTTGCCTAAAACGAATGCCTGCTGCCAATCTTCAGTCTCCAGGAAGGAATCAAGACAAACAAGTAATGGAGTCAATCATAGTTTTAGAGACAAGCATAGAGAACATGTTTGGCTAACATAGCCTCATCATCTAATTCTCGTTGACAACAATTATCAATAAAAGATTTTTCCATGAAATAGCAAACAGATATAATTTGGCATGCTAACCTACAGTTAGACTTAGGAAACATAATTAAATATTTACTACGCAGTTATCTCTTTGCGCTATTATGGCCGCTTTGATGACCTACTTCATGAATTAACTAATATACAGTTTCACAATTTTATACATAAAGTTCAAAATTCAACTATAAAACATAATTAAATGTTTTCAAATTTATAAGACCGTAGTTGGTCTAAAATAAAATTGCATAAAAATCATGCAGCATAATGATTAAATGGCCTCACAGCTATGTGGCTGTACTAGTGTTAGGATGATTTAGCCTGCCAGTCAGCTTTGATTAGCTGCCCTACTACAATGATATTAGAAATGTGGCAGTATGACATAAAACTAAAACGAAGAATGCTCGAATCGCACTGTTGTTAATTGCTACCGATGAAATTTTGTCCATTAAGTACGAAACAGTTGTCTCGTTAAATGAGAGAACAACAGTTCTGAATGGCTAGAAGACTCCGTTTTTTCTCACCGTACTGTTAATCTGGGCTCTTTCGAAGAGGTGTCTTATTAAATTTCGTTTATTGAAAAAATGAAGAAAATATATGTGCTTGGCTATTCATCAGTCTGACTAAATGTAGGTTAAGAAACGATTTGTTCTAAGGTCGACCATGTGTCTGTTGGTATTTCGCTTTTGTCCTTTTACCATAACAGAATCTGTTGCGCATAAGCAGTTTAAATATTGGCTTAGGAACAAATTATGATTAAGAAAAATAACTAAGACTATTTAAATTGTTTCAAATTTAGGGTAATTATCGATCAGATAGTTAGAGATACAGTGAACCCTTTCTACTTTGCGGATCGATTGTCGCGGATTCACGATATCGCGGATTGTTTCGTTATATTATATGAGAAAATAAGTAAAAATATTATTTTCTAGTCTACGAACTACAAAGCAAGCATAAAATTTTACAAAACATGTACATACCTTGTTTCTGAATTTGTAACTAACATGAAAAAGAACCATACGTACAACAGTCCTGTACCCGCCTACTTACCACACTGTTGTTGGAAAATCAAAAAGCGTAGCAGCTCGGTGACGAAGTGCGACGTAAGACAGCCTGTGATTGGTTCCAATTGATGGTTTGTTAAAAGTGCTTAAAGCGCGGGGTTTAAAAGTCCGAATACATGTTAAATAAGTAATGTAAATATGGTGTCCCTACTTCGCGGATTTTCAGCTATCGCGGCTGGTCTTGGAACCTATCTACTGCGATAAACAAGGGTTCACTGTAATATTACTTTTTTTTATTTTCGTAAAAATTGCAAGGCTTATGACATTATGAAGCTCGTTTGCTTTAAATCCTTTATGGAATTACTTCTGCCCGTAGCCCGAAATAAATTTAATCGTTAAAAGTGCACTGTCCTTGCTTTATCCCAACTTTTCATTGATATTAAATGAACAATGGTTGAGCTGGCGGTGATAACATGTACTATAAACAATTTTGCAAACTTGATATAAACACCTGACCTATTAAGTACTTACATTTTGTCAGTATAAAGTAAGAATTGTATAGCGTAGAAAAGGCAATTCATCCACTTAACCGGTTTTGTAATTATTGGGAACTCATCAAGCACTGGCTAGAATTTGCCGCGAACAGGGCTCGAATCTGGGTGTGTCTGCTTCGAAATCTGGTGTTCTAACGACTGAGCCACCTACTGACAAAAAGTAAGTACTTAATAGGTCAGGTGTTTATATCAAGTTCACAACCTTGTTTATTTCAATGAAATATAGGTTTATACATTTCGAGTTAAAAACTGATACACGCGTTCATTCTGACGTCATTGAAATCTACACCATTATAGAGTTAGTACTAATAAATATTACTGACTTTTGTTTGCATTTTTCCAATTGTGATAGAAGACCATTGAGCTCATTAGACACCACCGTTTCATTTGTAGCTTCACGCAAAGCAACAAGCCGAGTGTTTACTTTTTCTTCATCCGCAGTAAGCGTTCGGTTAGCTGCCTGACTTGCGTTCCGGAACTCCTGCTGCAGCGAAAGGACGCAGTCTTGCTGTACTGCCATTGGTCCAGCTCTTCGCCAAATTCTAAGAGTATTTATGGCAGCTCGGCGCAATGGCGCTGCAGAGCAATGCCTTCTGACTTTTGCCAGCCATGTTAGACAACACTTTAAGAAGAAAATAATGTTCAACACATAATGTGAACATTTAATTAAAATTGACTTGACAGTGTTTAAACGAAAAACAATCATTCTATTTAAAAAGAACATCGTTATAATATTTGCTTCCTACTGAGACCCAATTAGATAATAAGTAAGAATAATTAAGCTGCAGCTGTAAAATAATTGCTTAATTTGTTCAATATTTAAATGTGGAAACAATTAAAACTCTTTCTATTCATATATATATATATATATATATATATATATATAGCAGTAGCGCAAAGGATTGCATAAGATAGCCAAATCCAATCGCCAGCGAGAAGACCTGATCTGTCTCTAGTAGAATCTGGTCTAGTACCGTCCACAATTAGGCCGCGGACAAGGGTCGATTTTGAGGTGTTTTTCCGGAGTTTATGACTCCTATCCACTAATCCAAAAACAACAAATATTTTTTCGTTAGTATAAAGTTCACTTGCAATCTTATACTATGTCTAGTTCATACATATATATATATATTAAAGTATATATATATATATAAACGTTGAATTACCTTTGCTACTCCTTTAAGCAATTCCTTTAGTTTTTTCTGACAAATAAATATAATAAGTCCACGCACAAAATCTTTTAATCAATATAAATTCCGTGTGTGGCACAGTGTCTCATTTACACTGAGAATTTGGAAATTGCTATTTGGCACTTTAAATAGCAATAAATGCCACATGGGCTCCACATGAAATTAAGGATAGGTGCAGAAAACATGTTATTATGACAACTGAAAGCTGCATGTAGTATGCCGCAAACATGGCGCGGTGCCTAAAGTTGTAAACTTTGAAGCTTATGTGTCCCGGCTCGAACCCAGTTCAAGACAAATTTTGGATAGCACTTCAATAGTTCAAAATTATGACGAAACCGATCTACTAGATGAATTGCCTTTGCTGTCTGAGGCAATGCTGGGCTTATAAGGAAAAGAACATGTAATCCAGATCCGACCATAAATTTTTAATTTAATATATAGATATATATATATATATATAAGATGCTTGCTAAATTCGATAAAGACATGTATTTTTAATTAAGACCAGTAACTTAAAACAGATTATAATAAAGGTTGGATAGTAAATCAAATCTAGATAAGATAAAGAAATTATTAAGCTCACGTACCAAATATGTTACGAAAGGGTTATCAAGGAATACGTAATATGGTAACAACGAGATACACCTTTGTAAACCAAGTAATTCAAAATCGGTAGAAGAAAATAACTGGTTTCATAATGAATGAAATGTTAGAGATAATTGCATTAATGGCAACAAAATGTAAATTTTTTTGCGTCCCTTTCTGAATACGCTAGAAAATAAATTTCACTCCTAGAAAATAATCATGTTTGCATTAGTTTTAGAGTGTTTCGTCACTGCTTCTCATAATATCGAATCAGAATAGCGTTTCCTACCATTTGCTTCTTTGTTATTAAGTATCGAAAATAAATTGATGCAATAATCGTCATTTAGACATTGTTTTAGATAGTCGTGATGTTGATGTTCAATGAGAGCAGTAAGAGGGAATCATGACAAACACAGCCGACAAGGCTGATCGATGATATTGCAAGAAATAAATTGGTGCAATACGGTGTATGGCATAGGTGTTTTATCCATATTTTGACTAACACAAGATTGTTCATAGATCCTCCTTTAAACAGAAAATATTTTGTAACTATTTCCGTGCACCTTCATCATTCCATAAAAAATCATACAAATCAAGTCAATATGCAAAAGCAAATAAGAAAGCTCATTCTAACTGCTCTATTTATACATATATATGCCGAATCTCATAACTGTTACTGGTGTTACATTAAATGGGCATGCCTCGTGCACGTGTTTGTGTTTTTGCCCGATAGCTGCTATTTATTCAGTTAAATATAATTCCATACACCTGTACAACCATCTTATTGAAACTGTAGTGAAAGAATGGCAAGTTACTCTTTGTACACATCAAAATAATCGTTTTCGTCTTACCAAGTAAATTAAATAAATTAAGGTTAGCATCAGCGGTTAGGGAGCGGATAAAGTAATAAGAATACACAGGTAACAAAATAATTTCAGGATAAGTGATCAACAACTTATTAAAATGATGGACCTAAAGAAAAAATGAAGCTAAAATAAGGAAGGGCCATACAAGAAAATTGTGGAAATTACTTAATGAAATAATGATAATTGTACATATTGTGAATAATTAATTTAAATGTTCTTTAACAGATGCTTATTACAACAAGGGTCATAAATAAATAAATAAGTACGGTAAGAATACAAGAAATAAAGGATGAAATATTGAATGATTTTTTTGCAAATATCTGACTAACAGGTAGTAAATTTAAAATTTCAACATATAAACTAACCTTAATCCTAATTCTTAATCTTTTTCGGAACTAGTTTACAATTTCGATTCGTGCAACCGCCCTTTCCTAACATTAATTAGTGCTGTTTTCCAAATAGAAGCTAGACATTTTACATCACTTCCTCATTCATAATATTATCTACTGATTCTATTTCTGTAAATTTAATAATCCGTCTCGTCGATCTTTTATGAATACATATCGCTATGCATCTATTGCAATCCCAGATAATTGTGTACTTTCTCCACTGAATGAAGTGAGAGATCATACTTAGTAACGTTCACATACTTACATGCAGGATTGTGTTTCTCTCTTATCTTGATTGAATGCACGGCTCTACTAACATACATGAGACTACAGTCTTTGTAGTGGATTTCATACATGTCTGATGTTATTAAGGGTTTTTTTACTTTTTGTATGAATTCTACTGCAGATGTTGGTGAAACCCTGTGCCCAATCATGGTATTTAGAGGAGAACACAGAATTGCACGGGTGTATGAACATGTTAACAAATTTGGTCTAGCATGTCAATTATTGGAGAATTAGCACACAACTCTTTTGAATGAATGTATACGTATAGCCATACACAGTCGTAACAGAAGGACGAGATTGATTATAAATTGATAACACTTTCAAATCGGTTTTTCTTCGCATTCAAATGTTATTAATGTTACTGTTCCGCATAATTTGGAGTTTGAATATAACACAAGCGTACAATCCTCTCTCACTTTGCAAAAAAATATGTCCATCAACTTGAGATTAACTTTACATATGACATGCGATATTAAGTTGTGCGTTAGACATTTCTTAGCTAGGTACAAATTAGTTTCAATAGGATCAGAGCCATCAACCATTCAGCATAAATTGAAGGTATAATCTCACGTAAAATTGCGTTTTACACTTACTGGCGACTCACCAGGAGGAGCGGGTATTACGTCCAATATTCATTACATATTTGGTCAGAAAACGTAAGACATGTTGATGGTACAATCTTCTATACGAATGTGCATTCAAGCAGTAATGGCGTTAACGTCTTATAAAGTATTCGACAACGCAACTTCAAGCAACTCGCTCATATACATATATATATATATATATATATATATATATATATATATATATATATATATATACCAAGCCTTTAAATGGTACCAACTGTATGGATATTTTGTCTTACCAAAATTATATTACCGAAATGTACATGGTACTAACTCTATGATTCCCGAGTCGGTGCATAGTACCAATACTATGGATTTCAATATGTGCTAAAGTTCACCAAAATTTAGAATTAAAACTACTTCTGAACATATGTTATTCCAGCAAATCCATAAAAGCTGGCCTTAAACGGCATTAGTTATCATAGTTCGCGGTAAGCATGATATCGTTCAATTAACTATATAAGAGAAAGATACAGTTTGTTGCAGAGGACTACTATACATGCAACTGTGTATTAGGTACTGCGTACGTAATAACAAATTATTTCAAATAGGACTAAAAGGAAAAACCAAATTCGATATAAAGTATAGGTATAAACTCATATACATATGCAAGTATGTATTAGGTGTTGCGAACCTAGTAACAAATTAGTTTAGTTGTGACCAGAAGGATAAACCAAAGGCAGCATGAACGGAAAGTATAATCTCATGCACATTCGCTTCGTGCTTACTGGCAACTCATCAGTAGGAGCCCGTATTGCGCCATTTAAGAACTATATATTTGGAGGAAAAATGTGGAATAATATTACGGTACAATCTACTAGAAGAATGGGTAAACCTGTAATAGTAAAGCTAACATCATATAAAGTCTACGACAATGCGACTTCAACGCTAACTCACACTATATAATATATATACTGAGTCTGTAAAGGATACTAACACTATGGCTATTGTGTTAGTAACTGATACCTTTTTTGAAATCGATGAGTACCGGATACTAACACTATGGTTTCCGAGTCGGTACATAATACCAACCTGATGGATATAAATTTATGCTAAAGTTCACCCAAATTGAGAATTACAACAATTATTGAACACCTGTTACTCCAGTTAAACCATACACTCTGGCCTTCATCGATATCAGTTATCACATTTCGCGGTAAGCATGGCATCATTCAATTTAATATATTACAGTTAAATACTGTTTTTTGCGAAGACCTAATATATATATAGTTGCCAGTAAGCACGAAACGAATGTGCATGAGATAATACTTTTCGTTCATGCTGCCTTTGGTTTATCCTTCTTGTCACAACTGAACTAATTTGTTACTAGGTTCGCAACACCTAGTACATACTTGCATATATATTAGTTCTTCGGAACAAACAGTATTTAACTGTTATACATATATAAGCCTCAATAATAATTTCTCAGCTTTGTAGTTTTAGTAATAATTATCCAAAGGATCACTAATTGTAAATATAAATATGCATACATAGATTTAATGTGAAAAATACATGATCGACGAGAAGGGTTATTTTAGAACAAATGGTGAATAAAACAGTACTTGTTCATACACGATTATCATTGTGGTAATTGTGGTAAAAATATAATATTTAATTATTCGTTCTTGTCGAAAAGTAATATATAAGCATTTTGTATTAATTGCCGCATACTTAGTAACAAGTCAGGTAAAATGCAATTAGAACAATATGCCAATCAGCTTAAACAAAATATATAATCTCAAGTTGACATGCGCTTCGTGCTTACTGGCGACCGATCATGAACGACTCGGAACCACACACAAAACCCACTATATATTTGACCAAGAAATATTAAACACCACCCCACTTTTTCAGATTTCTTGATCAAATAAATACTAGGTTTGGTGTGTAATGCTGGACAACTGTGAGTCCCAAATAAGCGCGAAACTAGGTGTACACGAGATCATAGTTTTTTATGCATGCTGATTTATTACTATTGACATTTACATTATATTGTAAAATCAATATTTCATAAAGCTTCGCCAGGTTTGCATTTCCAAATAGAGACAAAAGAAAGAAAAACATTTAAGCTAGGACAAATAAAGTTTCTACGAATAACACCGAGCATTTTTGAAATGGTGATACAGTTAAGGTATGCAAGGTAATCGTAAGTTTTTATGTAAAAAAATTTTAATCTTTTTAAAATTAAACAATACCCATTATTAGGTGGTAATATTGCTTTAATAAAAGTAATGTGAGCAAATTTGAGTTAGAGACATGAAACAATAAATCGTGTAATGCATAAAATGCAAGCCGTACGTCAATGTAATCCAGATTGCGCTCGAACTGCGCTTGAACTCGGCAAATTCGTGGTACGCAATCGTTTCTTATGATCCGTTCGGCCTGCTCCGCATTTTCCACAAATTGGTTTGTAATCATTCGCATCTATTATTGTTCGCAAAATTGACAAATATTGCAAGTATATATAGATATATATATAAATATATATTGTATGTTTGACGACAGTTACTTAGCCAAAAACGAAATAGATTACGCGACAGGGAATAGATTAATTACACGTTCCTCGTTGTACCCAAAACGGCTTTCGTCCTCTCTGTCTTTAATTTGACTCCGGATATTTCGGCTGCTGTTTTTGGCAGCATAATGATTGTCACATTTTTTGTGGGATGTGTTTTCCGTTGAAAAGAGGTTACCGAAAGCAGCAGACTAAATATCCGGTGTCAAATTGAAGGCAGTGGATGAAAACACCTTGTTTAGTACAACACGAGTCAGGTAATTAATTAGCCAAGTTTACAGAAACTAGCAGTGTATCATTAGCGAACGAGGCTAAGAACAAATGTACAAATTAGTCGTATATTATGACTACCTGGGTGACCTACTTAGAAGAGTAATGAATTTAATATCGTACAAAACCTCCAACAATGCGAAAAAGCAAAATTTGACCAAATTTTGCATGCATTTATGAAACTCGACTCTTTAGAACGAAATTATAGCAATGAAATTAACGGAACACTCGTAAAGTGTAGGGCTGGTTAACTACGCATAGGACTGTTGATTATTTCGAGTCCGTAAATTAATTTCGAATAATAATTATCGACAACTGCACAAAAGGCCATTGATAGTTTCTAAGCTGAAGAGAGGTTCTAATAGTGATTAAAAATATAAATTATAAATCAAACATTTCTAATTTGCAGAATATATTAGACGAGTCGCAATTTGGCGTTTACAAACATGTTATCTACAATTCTTTTATCCAGTGCTTTGAAGTAATAATCCCATTGTATTTAACCAGTCGTCGAACAACATAACAAACTACTATGTTGTTCGATGACTGGTTGAATACAATGGGATTGAAGTTTAATCTACACGCAAACTTGATTTAAAGAATTGTTACCACCACCCGCGCAATCAATTATTGTTTAAATGTTATCTACAAGTTCCAATTTTATTCCAGTTTATCAATTTCCTTTTTTTATTTTAATGATGAAGGAGAAACATCCACAGATGTATGTAGGAAAAATTTACGGTAATTTTTGGTCGCATGGATGGTTTAACAGTAGTATCATTAATTTTAAAAGCCCCTGAATGTAGATTCTATAAGAAAAAAACATTTTATTTTACCTTAAAAGGAAAGCTACACGTCAGATAAAATGAAGCGAACCTAACAAACCTGGGCGCATCATATTTCACTCAAGTGCGCTGTTAAATACTAAAAAATATTTTCAATTTGTTGGAAGTAATCAATGAATTTTTTGAACAAATTAATTGAGAATATTTGTGTTTAGTTTTGAAGGTATTTGAAACGTTAAAACACCTACGCAAATTCGCAGAAGTTATGGAAAGTTTAGATTATTATAGGTACGTTCAAAACCGGCAGCGATTGTGTGGAAACAGAAGGCCAATTTGACAACTGGCTAGATTCGACATTGGATGATAAAATCTGAATTTTGGTTTGTGATAAATACATAAACAATTTTAAATTTACAAATGCCTCATTGAAATTTGTTACTTCATTAGGATTTTATCTACAGAATGCTCTAAACTGCGTATTTACCATGAAACGATGGAACAATTAACTAAATGTTAATTGCCATATAAATGAACCGAAATATGCTATCCGTACAAAATAAAATGTGCATACATTAAATAATGCAATCCATCGGCAAGACCGGTTTTTTCTATATCGGATACCATTTAGCGGATATCAATATGGTCGAGACGTAATTCAACCTAGTTTAGTCATGAAACTCTTCTTCTACGGCATCAAAGCCGCGCATCATCCAAAAATTTCAGTTAAACACCGATAAACATTTTTGCAGTGTTTACTTGAACTGGACCCGCTTAAGCATCGTTTCTGAAAACTGTTCTTGTTCGCCACTAAATATAAGTCATTATAAGACAGAGACCATGCCCCTAAAGATTTGATAGCGAATTAAATTATAAAAGCAATTTCTATATATATATATATATATATATATATATATATATATATATATATATATATATATAAATAAATAAATAGTCATTATGTGTTTTTGGCCTGTATATATACAAGGTGTTTACATCAATTTTACTCGGATATTTCAGCTACAGTTTGGTAGCAATTTCAAGGAAAAACATCGCACAAACAATTTGAAAATCATTAATATACAAAAGGACCTGTAGTAATTTCCTACTGAGAGTAACAGTCTTTGAGTGTGGTGTCGGAAATTTACTGATATGTCGACCTTGCCTTCGATTGTAATAGCATTCGAACACTGAGACTTCACTTGTTGTAGGTCTTACGGGCATTTTTTTATGGTAAACCCAAAATCAAATTGCTCGATACGAGTGTGACTCACTTTGATGTCTTTCAAATGTCAGTCTATGTCGTCAGAGACAATTGTGACGTCGTCGACGTAGTCATGCGTACCAGGAAGATTATTTAGGACCCAGTTTATGAATCTTCGAAATTTCAGTGATGCATTTACAGACCAAAGTGCATTTGAAGATACGCAAATTACCCAAAAGGAGATATGACAGTCATCTTCATCTAGCAGTATCTGATGATAAGCTGATTCAAGATCAAGCACTGTAAACCATTTACATTGAGCAACTTTATCAATAATATCTTTCGCATTATTTATCGGAATTCGATCAGGAATTCTAACTCTGTTAAGCGCTCGATAAGGACTACATAATTTCTAATTACCAACTTGTTTCTTGGCTTGCATGTGTATCGATGATACCCACGGACTAGAACTAGGACTAATAATACAGTCCTCCAGAATCTGATTAACAATGGTCTTGGGCATTTGCATCATTTTCGGGTCTTAGGATCTAGCTCCGGCGAAGACTGATGAGCCGCTATATGTTACCGCGCAGTCAGTCCATTTTTACTGATGAGATCTGATATTATAATTTTCTTAATCTTCGCAAACGTTTGAAGATTTCCCGTACTCGTAGATGAGCGGATTCAAACGAGTTATTGCCTTGAGTGAAAGAATTAGTCGTCGTCAATGTCAAAAACGTACAGACAATTAAATTTGTGACCTGATGTAACAGGGTAATTTTGGCGGTATCAATTATCAGTCCATAATTCGCTAGAACGTCTAGACCTAGTATGCAATATAGCATGTCTGCGATGATGAACGTCCACTGGAACATACGATGCAGACTTTATGGAACTCTGAGATTCGTCAATCGTTGTGTTTTGATCGACTGGCCATTCACTGCCTTTAACTGTATATCTGTGCTGCATTGCCAGTGAACGAATATTATATCGTACCTCATATCCAGTCGTTAGCATGAATGATGTTGACGCCTTCGGAGGAAAGAGACGAATCAGCATCCAGCCACCACGAAGACGAACTCGATGCATACTTGGAAATGGGGATCAATCGGATCTTCGCGAAACTGATAGTGCAAAGCGACAACCCAGGAAAGCAAATCTGGGAGACGCAAAATGTGACGATCGCACTTCTCAATCATTCAAAAAATGTCTGTGCTACACGTTACTGAGAAATTGGGTGTTACTAAAGATATTGCAGCATCAGTATAAATAGAAAGCACTACTCGTATCAGTACATCGGTTACAACCATTAATGACGCGGTTTCCTGAATAATGGAATCAATACGCACCGGCCTTACGTCCTCTGTACATTTCTGTCTGTGGATCTGAGATTCGTGCTTCAGCCATCAATGGCATTCAATAGAGTGCCATCTTAGCAAGCATGCATGCAATTTCTGGTGGCATATCCTCATTCGAGTAAGTTAAGGCATATCTCTGGAATTACGACTTGAGTACGCTGGGTTGACGGTCGACAACTTGCAATTGTAAGATTCAGTGTTGGCGATGCGATGAGTGACTAGGATCCTGCGGACGGTACGATAAGAACATCCACTAGAAATAGCTCAGATTATTTTATTTCTGTCTGATGCGGTTGAGCTATATGAAGTAAGCTAATGGCTGTGTAACGCACACACAAAAGGATTGTAGCACACTCGCAGCCTTGAATTCGAGATGTGTATACGATGAACCACTGTCTTAAGTGGAACCATTTTTTCCTTGAAAAATTGAGACCTCATGAAAATGACCTTGTTTGATCAAATTAAACGTAGACTTCGGCAAAGCATTCGCTTGATGATAATCTGAACCGAATGATGCCTTTTATCTGCCAAATAGTTGATGAGCTTGAATGCAATTAGTGCGTGTACAGATGTAGAATTCCCATTCTTGACAATGTACGACGCATCTCCAAAAGGTAATTCAAGTAATTTTAATTGATTTCACGTTATAAATTTAATGCATTGATAGAATCAAGATTCTACTAAAACACACCAAAATAAATTCTCTGGAAGAAATATGTAACAGGCAAAGATGGATTCAATATTCGAGTTACCATTAGGCGCCAATCTAACACACAGAACAATAGAATCCCTGCGCAGTCGCCAATGTAACAGACCTTCTATAACTGGAAGTCTGTAAGCTGTTCAAGCAAGCTTTGCCAAGCCTGACGTGTAAATTTTATTTTCAATTTAGCCTACACACCTACAATCACACACACGCATATATATATATATATATATATATATATATATATATATATATATATAATATTGATATTAGTTTTGATGGTTCTAAATCTTTTAAAATGTAAAAAATGTCACAATTTTATTGATGAAAATTCGTACAAACTCTAAATGAAATAAATAAATTCACCTTAATTGCTTGTAGTTTGTCGATGCACTCCCTGGATGTTTTTTCGTAGGCTTTCGACAAAGCGGTCAGTGTGTCGTGATTTGCATCGTCTGTCAATAAAAGAAAATGGAAAAAATCTCGCATCAAGACAGAAGTTTTATGGTAATATTTTACGCGAAAAACGATATGCTGACCCCTGTGTAATTGACAAATTATATAAATAAAAAACAAAAATAATGTTGAAATATTCCATGTACATATACTATGGTTTAACTGGGAGATTTGTTTCGTTATACCGCATAGGTTAAGGCAATCTAGAGTTTACATTATGTGAATTTGCTTTATTGTGAATATATATGTCTATCAGGTATTTATGCCGCATTTTTATTGTTTCGAGTGCCTGAGCCCTTCCAATGTTAAAACGTATCATTACGTCATCTCGCATGTATTTTTGTTTGCATTGTCCTCTGCCATATTCGATTAATTATTAAAGACTATCATAACTGGTAGCCACGTATACATAGTATTTTACAATTATTCATTAGCTTTCCCTAGAATGTATTATACACCTTAACGAATCAAATTACAATTTTCGCTATCTTGTTTATATTATCCAATGATCCGTCTGTTTCAAGAGTAGTGCAAGCCTTCTCAAGTTTGTTAGACAACTGCTCCCTAGAACCCAGATAACGTTCCATCTACATAAAATTCAAGATGTATATGTGTGCTTGTCATCCAAAATTTTCAATTAAAGACAACAATAAGTGTTCAATCGCCATTACACACATTTACCAGAACAATTTTCTCTAAGTATTTGGTAGACTAAACTGTTGGTTTCGATTCGTCTTAGAAGCAACGTCGTTTAATAGACTAGTGGACATTCAGTTTTTTGAGTAACCAACCGGAAGACATTGACGTCACCAAATATACGTGTTAATAGTGCTGGTTGACTAACAAAATTGTTTGACACCTGCACGGCAATACATAGACAAACAAATATGATTGCTGCTTTAAAAGAACGTACCCGCAAAATTTATTTGGCAAAAATCATCAGTTTTATTGTGACATTATCTTAGATGCTAACAGACATTTCGTCTTCTTTGCTTTAAATCAAGTTTGTAAATTTGAGATAAACACAAATCCTATTGTATCTAACCATTTGCACATCATAAAAATTACAGTCAGTTACACACATTGATGCGTTTATATCTTCAATTATCTTCATCATCATAGTATGATAAAATAAAACAAACGAACGAGGATAAATCCGCAGTGTATACTTAATGAAAGCACAATTAGATATGCGTCTCTCACCTCTAGCAGCCTTGCAAACATTGCACTTAACTAGAAATTTCGACTGTCCAATTTCTATGCGGTCACAAACACAACATTTTTGTTGCTTTCACATATATTATACAGTTTTAAATTTATTAATTGTACAGGGAGTGATTACAATTTGGTGTTCTTTTTCTGAGGCGAGAATCTCAAATCGTTCAATAACAAATAATAATCAAAGCTGAAGTCCGGCAGATCTTTCTCCGCTTTGCAACAGCGAATATGGCGTTTTCAACTTCTCTGACTTGTTTACATTTCACTTTCACTTAAATAACGATTGCCCAATACGAAGCTAGTTAATTTATTGTACATAAGTTTTACATGAGTTCGCTTCCATTTTTACTTATTTTTTGGCGGCAGATTTCTATAAAGAATGAGGTCATGATATTAAGTGATGTTGATAAAACCGTAAAGAAGCGGTATTAATAATTTTACCTTGCACTTAATATTATCTAACCAAGCGTATGTGTTATATGAAGGTCCTGATAGCCAAACTGCTCGGTGTTTTTAAAGAGAGGTTTTCACTCCACAATAGGTTCACTTCGTCTCTGATAACTAATCTCTTCTCAGCTACAGATTCTTCCTGTTTATTAGGAAGTTGAGCTAAATTTTCGTTGTACGCCGATTTAAGACAGATTTTGATGATGAACACAGGGAACGCAAATGGTCATTATAGTAATGTTAAAATGTAACATCAAATGCAACGCAATCCAGCATTGCAATTAAGATGCAAATTAAAAGGAATTGTAATGGAAATTTGAAATATTAAAAAATTCTTTCTGTGGCTTGAAAACATATTTGCTCGGATAGATTTTGTAAAACTTTCAATTCAATGGAAATAATATTTAATTATTAAAGCAGCTATAGCTGGTAATTGTTCAATAATTACCCAAGTGAAACTATTTATTTAGGTTTGCGAAAACTGTAGCAACATAATTTTTTCATGTTTAATTTGAATTGAGAAATAGATTTTTTATTTATGCATAAATATATCGTACATGAGGTATACACATCATAGTTTTAAAATAAAGCATTTTATTTTCGTTAAAACCCTACTTGCTTGCAATTTCTGAAACTATACATAGTCAATTTTGATAAGTAATAGAGATTACGTTGGATTAAATGGCTACATTATGCAACAATAAACAGAAAGAAGGGAAATTCATATCCTGAGGCACACATACACACTCAGGCAAAAACAATCCATCAGTTTATATTCAAATAATTTACAATCCTCTTTTGTTTAGCTTGCTGAAGATAAGGGAGGTTGCAAATAACAGCTTCTGTCGTGCGTAATTCATTTTCAGTTTTTTTTATCAAAATACAGTTGAAAATCCTTTCTAAGTTGATTTTCTTGGTTGCACAGTACGATCAACTTATTTAACGTATTCACGATTATCTTTCGCGTGTGGTCGATTTTTTTTCTCGCTTCCACAATGATTCGATTGATCCTCATTTTCAAATACGCATGGTGTCATCACACTGAAGGCGTCAACGTCATTCGTACTAACTACCGGAAATGATTTGCAATCTAACCTTGACTGCCTAGCGTTTCAGAATTTCATTTTAAATACTTTATTCAGAAATCTAATACCACACAATGCACTGATCACAATTCTAGATTTAAGACCGATCTCACTATATTTTTCTTTTAGGCTCCCTAACGGTTAGGATCAAACAAAGGCCCCGACAAAGCCGAACTCAACGCGTACTCGAAAATTACGATCAATTGCCTCATTGCAGAAGCGAGAGTGCAAATCGACCACACACGAAATAAAATCGTTAAATATGATTATCGTACCGCGCAACCAAGAACACCAACTTTCAAGAAATAGATAATAGAAAACCATGACGAGACAGTTGTCAAGCGCTCGATTCGTAGCAAAATGAAGGAGACGCAGATTATTAGGCACGCGGAAAATACCTCGTTCCTTGACAAATGTTTAAAATGTAATTTTATACCGAAATGTTTTAGGTTTAAACTTTCATTTGCGTTGGATAAAGTAGGAAATATTTTTAAGCATAAGGTTTGGTTACAGTTAATAAAAAATATCGATTAATAGACCCAATAAACGGTAATTTGAACTGATTCGAGATGAGACTAAAATGAGATCTAAATTAATCTCGAAATTGCACATATTCGAATTTAAATATGTAGAAGAGTGCACCGACTAGCCTAAGTATAATGAAATTAAAATAGTAAGACAGAGAGATGAGAAGAAATTAGCAAAGCTTTGAATTTATAGGCCTTTGAGGAATAAAACATTGATTTATCGTCAATGGATTATGAGGATAACCAGAA
Organism: Eudiplozoon nipponicum; assembly: GCA_029291075.1. Lineage (NCBI taxonomy): Eukaryota > Metazoa > Platyhelminthes > Monogenea > Mazocraeidea > Diplozoidae > Eudiplozoon > Eudiplozoon nipponicum. The sequence goes on along the minus strand of JAQBSW010001215.1, from coordinate 559 downwards.
AAAAATTTCTTAACCTTGGGCTTAACACTACCATGCCTATAGATTACATGCCTAAGGATGCGATTATTAAAGAAATAGTGAAGATTGTCCAGTTTCTCCCAGATAAAGATGAAACTAAGTTTGGATTGGATGTGGCCAAAGTGGTGTAATAGTAAAAACCGGAGAGATGCAAGCCGAATTATGAATTGAAATGCTTAAGAGCAGAGTTGTTACCCAACAAGGAATTATGCGGATAAAGGTGGCGCAAAGTTGTTAATTGATGATAACGTGTACGATCAAGTAAACAATTTCGATGTTTATAATAAAATAAAAATGGATCCGATGTAATAGTTACAAAGGGAGGTTAAGGCTGTAATCAATCAAATGATTGAGTCGGAGGAATTAGATTCAAGACTGGAATTCTTTAATAAAACGTGATGCAGTCCTTCAGAGAGTTTATTTTTTAGTGAAGATTCATAAACAAGTTAATCTACTTAGAGTAAATGCAAATTTTTAAAATTAACCAACTTATAGTATGTCTAAATTCCTGTGCATTTAAACCAGAAATTATACATAATTC